>VFFE01007164.1:456420-467084 GCA_008921705.1 Burhinus oedicnemus | reverse complement strand
ATTTGGTTGGTTGCAGAGCTGGGCGTGTTATACACTAACAGTAAAAGTGGTTGACACAGAGTGCAAGGATATCTGTAAATCTAGCTTCTGAGAGGGATCTCCACACATGCACCCTTAATAAATAGGCTACTATGATAACATCAGGGGAGTTGTCTGTGTATCAGTGCTCAAAGAGCTCAGGTACCCTGACTCAGCTCTAAGGCTTCATTGCCATCACAGCCTTCCTCATCAGAAAGCTTTTTACAAAGTGCAAGGCTAATTCAACAAGCCGTGCGAAACAAATGCGCTCCACAGAGCTTGGTGATGGCCCTTTCTTCCACAGCTCAAACTCCAGCTTCAGTGTGCACCCCCCCCTGCAGTCAATGTGGGACAGGGACCTGCAGTCAGTGCTTCAGCACTGCCTCACTGCAGCCATGGATGACAGCAGCAGTGGGATGTCTTAAATCCATGACTTGAGTGATCAGCTCTCAAAACTTGGGCTAAAAATACCCCAGCAGAATACCTGGCATAGCCCGAAGAATCAGGAAACAGAGGTGGCTGCAACTGTTTTCCTAGCCATTGCAAGGGAAATATAAATAGAATTGCAGAATCATAGAATAGTTTGGGTTGGAAGGGACCTTTAAAGGCCACCTGTCCAACCTCCCCTGCCGTAAGTAGGGACATCTTCAACTTGATCAGGTTGCTCAGAGCTCCACCCAACCTGACCTTGAATGTTTCCAGGGATGGGGCATCTACCACCTCTCTGGGCAACCTGTTCCTGTTTTTCACTACCCTCATTATAAAAAATTTCATCCTTATATCTAGTCTAAATCTTCCTTCTTTTAGTCTAAAGCCATTACCCCTTGCCCTATTGCAACAGGCCCTGCTATAAAAGTTTGTCCCCATCTTTCCTGTAGGCCCCCTTTAAGTACTGAAAGGCCGCTATAAGGTGTCCCTGGAGCCTTCTCTTCTCCAGGCTGAATAACCCCAACTCTCTCAGCCTGTCCTCATAGCAGAGGTGCTCCAGACCTCTGATCATTTTTGTGGCCCTCCTCTGGACCTGCTCCAACAGGTCCATGTCTTTCCTGTGCTGAGGGCCCCAGAGCTGGACGCAGTACCCCAGGTGGGGTCTCACAAGAGTGGAGTAAAGGGGCAGAATCACCTCCCTCGACCTGCTGGCCATGCTTCTTTTGATGCAGCCCAGGATACAGTTGGCCTTCTGGGCTGCAAGCGCACATTGTAGGCTCATGTCCAGCTTTTCATCCACCAGTATCCCCAAGCCCTTCTCTTCAGGGCTGCCCTCAATCCCTTCATCCCCCAGCCTGTATTGATATCAGGGGTTGCCCCAACCCAGGTGCAGTTGGCCTGTTGCATTTGGTTGCATTTGGCCCTCTCAAGCCTGTCCAGGTCGCTCTGGATGTCATCTCTTCCCTCAGGCACATCAACCCACACCACTCAGCCTGTAGCATCCACAAACTTGCTGAGGGTGCACTCAAGCTGAGTCTCGCCATGTACAGCCTGAAAATAACGGAAGAAATGTTTGCTGTCATACACTGGCTGTTCACTGGTTACGAGCAGTGACGAGCCATTAAGGGATGACTCTGCACACAGACACTCCGGTGTTTCGTTTTGGTGTCTGTTCATTTTTAACATAACCCACTACCACAGTAGCATCATTGGTCAGTGTTTTCTATATTGAAACAGCTGCTCCCAGGCAGTAATTTGGAAAGACCAGTGCTGTCACGACACCTGCGCCGTGCCCAAAATGAAAGCTAGTGACCACGTACTGGGCTGCCATCTCCTGCGGCTGGGAGAGAATTGCTCACCAGCACCTCAAAGGCCTTTTCTCTGCCAGGTGCCTCATCTTCTCATGACAATACTGGAGGCTATGGAGGGAAGCTGAGTGCAGGAACTTGAAGAGGCCAAGTGCAATAAAAATTGAGTATTTGCTTCTAGCAGAAGGAAAACATCGGAAAAAAAAAAGCTGGGGAAAGGGAAGTTGCTGAGATCCCACGTCCTCCTCTGGGACCCTGTCTGGCAATAAACCCTTGCTTTCAGCTGTCTCCTGCCTACCTCAGCAGTTTCAGCTGCTTGGAAATGGCTGGTCCAGGACCACAGTGTCCAAGTTGCAGCAGCACAGGTCAGCCTTAGCACAGCACAGGGACAAAGCTCCTCTGCTCTGACTCAGAGGAAAGAAAACAGCCCACAGAGCTTAGTAAGACATAGAACAAAACAACACATTTTATCTCCAGCATCTCCATCCACCCTCAATCTATTTATCACTCAGGGACATGACTTACAAGACCATCCCCTGTTCACCTCCGTCTGGATCCCCCTCGGTATCTGATGGCACCAAATGGCACCTTGCTGACAACTCTTCCGTTCATCTCTGCAACGAGAACAAATCTTGGTGTTTATCTCCAAAACAGACAAGCTGAATGGGAGGTGAGGGCAAAACAGTGGCCAAAACATCCAAGCCTTCAAATTGTAACAAACACAAGGCATCATTCACTGCCGAAGGGTGTTTGCTACAGGCATGGTTTGCAGGGATATCGGTGGGTGAAGGAGAGAAGATTGCCTTTGCATCCGCATGTAAGGTGTCAGCCCTGTTCCCACAGAGGCAACTGAGGAGTCTAACTGGGAGCTGACATGCACTGCTGGGATGGCTGGGACCTCCCCACCGGGACAGGTGCTGGGCAAATTCCCCTAGGGCAGCCCCTTGGGACCAGCAACACGAGAGAGGCAGAGGGAAGACATCTCCTCAGCATTTTCCCCTGGGGAGATTCAGAACAAAAAATATCAAATTCCCACACCCGCTGCCCACAGCAGCTGTGTCGTCTGTCCCAAAACCTACACTGGCACACCCAGTCACCCAGTCCACTCTCTTTCAATAGCAGGGGCATCATCAGAGCCATCCTCTGTGCCACACTCCCTGCTGAGGGGGTGTCAAGAAGATTCCCATTTTTAAACCAGTCTTTTTTTTTCCCCCCTCTGGAGGCACTGGAAGAAGATGTCTATATTTAAACCACTTTTTCGGGACTCCTTTCAAAGTCAGGGGACTTTTGCGCATCCTGAAGAAAAACAGCTGTTCGCGTCAAAGTTCGTTTGCAAATTAATGCTGCAGCCAAAGCAAAACCTTTATGTGAAGCTGACTTCCGAGCAGAGAGCAGCACCCTGCAGTGCCCGAGTCCCCACCATTTCTGTGCCAAGAGCACCACCCGGTGGCCTGCCCGGCCACGGCTCTCTCCCTCAGAAACCCTAAAAAACCCCTAAAATATTTGAAGGGGAAGGAAAAATCAGAAGCTTAGGGTTGTGCGAAGAGCTGCATGGATAAGCTGGGTAAAACCCCTGTGTGTTTATTGTATGAAACCCAGCCAGTAAATAAGCAATTAGCAAAATCCTGTATTATAGACACCTTGTGGAAGAGGGACGGGTCACAGCGTGGGTTTTGCTGGGACTGGCTGAATGTACAGGGCTGCAGAGGTTTTGAGAAAGCAAGCTCCCGTCCCACTCATGGCAAGTACTTGCCTCCTCCTCCTCCTCCTCCGGCACCGGCACCTCACCTCCCAGGAGAGCAGCGCTGCTGCTCGTGGGAGGCAAGTGCCACCATCCCAGAGGTGCCGCATCGCACAGCAGCGTGCCCCTGTTTCATGAGCAGCTGCCTGGGCCATCAGCAAGCTGAGACAGGTCCCGTACCGCTGGCCTGGGCAGCGATGGACACCCACCTCCCCATTTCTACCTTTCCTCTGCTATCAGTTCACTTCTACATCGGGTGTTGCACAGGCTTACGGCGTGTTTTTCTGAAGCTTTGAAGATCTTGAGGCCTAAAACTGAGCATTTAACAGGTGCTCATCTGTAGTTACTCGCATACAGCTACCACGCTTTGGCTGGACTTGTGCACTTGTTGGGTTCCCTGGGGCATGCTCACCAGAGAAGACCTTCCCGAGCACGGTGGGATTTGTGTATGTTCAAACTGCCCGAAGCAGGAATACGTTAAATAATTCAGTCCTGGCAAAGGCAACAGCCCTGTGGGAGACAATTTATACAAGTGTTATTGGCTGTTGATGGTTATCTCCATGAAGAAAAAGAAAATTGACACTTGTATTAAGATGAAAAAGGAGCATGTCCATCAAACAAACAATTCCCAGTAGCCATGCCACAAGACCCACATGCAAAGGATGAAAAAGCTCCCTTGCTTTTAGTACACTGCTCTGAGGAGTTTTTATAAGAGCTGGATGGATCCGAGGGAAAATTGAAATGGGTGCAAGAGAGCCACGCTCTGCCTGGCACGGGAGACCTGATCAAGCAGGCAAGTGAACTCACCAGTTACCTGAAGCAGTAATAAATAAAAAGATCTCACAACAGTAGGAGCATGAAGGAGGAAAGGGTCGGGCAGGGCTAATTGGGGAGCGAGCAGCCCACACACAAGCTCAGCCTGGCAGCGCAGCACTGGCTGACATGCAAGTTTGGGTCACCCGACACACCTCTAGCTCACCAGGTCGTGGGAACCATGGCAATAGCATTCAGTCAGCGTACGCAGTCCTTCACCTCTCTTTTTCTCCTCTTTCATTTCCCTTTCCTGTCCTTTCCACTTTCATTTTCCTTACAAGTTTAGAAGGAAAGGTTTCTATCGTCTGTAAACAGACCAGCTGGCAGGTCATGCAGCCCTGGCTGTGACAAATACTACAAATGTGTGATAAATACATCCAGCATGTACTTGTCCTGTTTATCTTCCGGATGTCACTTCGCCTAAATACAGCCACATCACGAGAGGCGGGGGTTTTTTTGCTAAAATATCAAAAGTGCTTTAGTAAAGGTAGAATTACCTAAAAGGCTCTTCACTTCAAGAGACACTTCAAGACACTGCAGCGCTGTAAACCTTTATCATTTTAGTTAATAGAAAAGTCCTCTTGAGTGTTTTGTACTGTGAGAAGTATGGTTTCTGGGACAAGTCAATATCACCGGAAAAAATAGGTAAGTACAAACACGTACAATCATTAGAGTCAACATGCACGCACACGTATGCATTGTGTAACAAAACGTAGCGTCAAGCTCTAGTTTCCTAAAATTCTGAGGCCCCAATTTTATAGAGACACTAAAAAGATAAGCCCACATTAAGTCAAAACTTAGAGTAATATTACCCGACTAAACGCTTTTTCCAGGCGTTAGCAGCTATTTGACAAACATCTTCATAGACATTTCATCAAAATACAAAAAAAAAAAAGGAAGAACCCAAAATTATCTGTCTCATGCTTAAAACTCTTCAGAAATTTATTCAGATGTTTTTGTTTTAAACCACCATTCCTTTGTTCATTAGAAATGCGTGATCACAAACTCAGCATTTGCTTTTAAAACACAGTAACGTTATTGGATTTTACTTTGACATGAACATTCTTGATGTCACAATACGTAAAGCAACATTTCCACAGGTTAATCCTGTTTTCTAAGCCATATCATTTCCTAAACATACTTTATCATATTATCATTTTTCCCCTCAGAAATGCAGTTCATGCTGTAACACTCGTCAGCTTGAATCTGCAGCCACATCTATTTTTTAAAGCCAAGTTTGCAGATTCCAGCAAAGGCTGCAGACAAGAAGACAGTTTATCTGCAGCAACTGCAAAAATATTTCTTGCTGCTCACTTTCTCCATGCATTTCCACAAGGGTTGCTTTCGGTAGTGAAATTTTGGAGAAAGCCATTGGATTTTTTTTGTTTGTTTGTTTGTAAGCTGCTGTTTACACGCTGCTTGTACCTCCCCTAGCACAACAAGAGTCCACCCTGGAGGGTCTCTGGATGCTGCCCCATGGAAGTTATTTTAAATAGTCTTTGTAAACCTCCTTTTTCTTAAAGCTAATAGTCCTGATCTCAGTGACGTACTTATAATCTTCATATAAAGTGCCACTAAATCCCAAGTCTCAAAAGTATTTCTGCAGCAGCAATGTCTCAAGCTCTCAAGGTCTGTATGTGCTGTAGCAGCCACACATAAAGGAACGAGACTGGTGCAAAGGGGGAGGCAAGACCCAACCTGGAAAGTCCTTGTAGCTCACATCCAGCACCGAAATGAGGTGTAGGCAGTAAAGTAAGATGAAACATCCACTTAAGCACGGCTATCGATCCCACTGTAGGCTTGATCAGCTCACGCCACTGTTAATATCTGAGAAGAGGACAGTAAACCTACTGGAGAACAGGACTGAGGGTGTCAAAACTTTTACCCGTGTCCCAAATATTTTCTGGCTGAAGGCATGAGCCAGCCCTGTCACGTCTCTAGAGAGGTGACTGTGGAGGGAACAGCCTTCAGGTGCAGAAGGAGAAAGGGAATAACCTGTTCTCCAAACCCATTCTGGATGTGAGCAGAAGCAATGAGCTACGGTTTTGGCAAGAGACACTCCCTTGGCAAGAGAGAAACTAGGACGCACTTTCTGACAGTAAGAAGAGCAAAATACTATTAGATTGCCTGAAAAGCATACGGAATCTTTTTCTTCAAGATTTTAAAGCAATGGCTAACCAGTGTCTGTCAGGAATGGCACAGGCATCTTACCTTGGAAGAAGATGGAGTGGTGACCTCCTGCAACACCTTCTAGTTCCCTGGAGAGCCACCAAAAATGGTCAGGGGAGGCTATGGCAGACAGGCAAGCTCTTAGGTACCCCTTTGAGCCTGGGGTTTTCCCTTGGCAACACTTGCCACCTCAGGTTTGCCGTTTGAGACTTTTTCCCCCCTTCTCCACAGCCCGCCATGGTAGACAGCCTGGACCTGCATGCAGCACCTGGGCTCACAGCTCGTGGCGCTGCATCGCACGAGTGCGCAGTGTACGGTCCGGGCTGCGGGAAGCGCAAAGGAGGGAGCTGAGTACACGAGTCCCAGGCTTGCTGCACAAAGTCTGGTGGATCTGTTCAGCAGTCTTCTAACCTGAGCTCACCCTGTACCTGGCTGGCTAGGAAAAGTGAGTAATAATTGTACCCATTCACTGTATCCATCATATGTAAAATGCTTACGCGCATTCGGATATGTGGTTATAACTAAAAATTGCCACTTGTCATTCAGTCTCCAAGTGCCCTTAAGCTCATGTGTCCCAGACAGAAGATGTTTCATCTTTCAAGTGCCATCTATTGGCACTTTAGATACCAACTACCACTCAACGCCACAGTAAGAAATGTTTATGTTGGTGCATGTTAGCCTCAAGCAGGTTACAGGCTGGCCTCCTCCAAGATGTGAAGGGAAGCTGTGAAGCTGTCATTCTCTAGCAAAACAAAAGTCCAGCCGAGAGACTCTGAACTTGTGCTTGTGCACAGAGCAGCCTCCCTCAGTCCCTTGCTGCTCTCCTTGCTACTCCTCCTCCTCCTCCTCGCTGCTACTAGGGATTTCCTCTTTGCATTTCTCCTGTCGAAACACACCCAGTTACGAAGGCTGACATTTTAATTGCAGGTTAATTCAAGCTGCTTTGAAGATACTTTGAGCAATGACAAAATAGGTCCTGTCTCCCTGACAGCTTTTAAAACCACCGTCGACAGCCTCCCTTGCCTTTCCCTGACTGAGGATTTCCTCTTGCATTCTGTTTTTCTCCACTGCATAATTCCCCTCTCCAGGCTAACCTTTTTTAAACTTACTTGGGGGAATCTACCCAATTAGACATTTAAGTCAATTAGGCTGATTGACAGCAGGATTATGTCTAGCATATTCTTAATTGTGAATGCAAACACTCAGCTGGAATAAATACCTGCCTCATAAGGACTTGGTGAGGCTTAATTAGTTAATGTTTGTGAAGAGCTTTGAGCACATCAAGTGCTGTACAAGCACTAAATTATATTCTCACCATTCCTAGCAGCAGAGGCTTCAAAGTCAGACACGGCAAAGGCGAGGTAGAAGGATTTCAAGGCCAGAAGGTGACACTGGTCCCAATGCCACTGGGGACCACAGCTGCAGGAGCGAGAGGACAGACCAAAGTCAGGCAGGGCTTTTACTCTAATTAAACCTCGCTGCCATTCCACGCTCATAAAGCTTCTCTTGTTCCTCAGCTGGATGGCAGCAGCCCCTGACCTCCAGACCTCCACAACGGCCCTTTTCCCCCACACCAAAGCCTGCCCAGGATCAGCTTGGCTGTCAGGGCAGGAATGAATCCTGGATCCTGGCTGTCCCAACACCCAGTGCTCCGGTTTTTCTACCGGGAAGTAATTCAGGTTGCTGTGCTTTTATAGAAGGCCTATTGCAAAGCTGTTCGTTCACTGAGGCATCAAGGGGCTAAGGCCTCTGAGGATCCCCAGAAGTATCAGTGTTGTTATTAGTAGTTAACACAGATGTAGGAAAGCTTTGTGTTAACAAAAAACCTCCATACACCTCAGCAATGCAAAGGATCTCTTCCCAAACAGAGAAGCATATATAAAACGTGTCACCTTGCAAAGCCTGTGAATATACGGAGTTAAATATAAATCCTGGTTTGCAAGTTGTGTTTTCCACCAAAAAAGACCACACCTAAAAACTAGTAACCTTACTAAGTAGAATAGCTAACTTACAATGAAAATAAAGAATAGCTTAATTCCCCAGAATCCAAACCATTGTAGCCTGCCACTAAAGAGGCTTCCACTTAAAAAAACAAAGCTGTCCCATCCTTGCCCTTCCTCTACGAGTCTATTTGACATTGAAAACAAATTGAATGACAGCAAATCTGGGTTCCTGGTGGTTTACCTTGCCAGAACTGGCTGCATCAAAAGAATCATGACCAGCAGGTCGAGGGAGGTGATTCTGGACCTCTACTCCAGTCTGGTGAGACCCTACCTGGAGTACTGCATCCAGCTCTGGAGCCCCCTACACAAGAAGGACATGGACCTGTTGGAGCAAGTCCAGAGGAGGGCCACGAAGATGATCAGAAGGCTAGAGCACCTCTGCTATGAAAACAGGCTGAGAGAGCTGGGGTTGTTCAGCCTGGAGAAGAGAAGGCTCCAGGGAGACCTTATAGCAGCCTTCCAGTATCTGAAAGGGGCCTACAGAAAAGATGGGGAGGGACTCTTCATCAGGGTGTGTAGTGATAGGACAAGGGGTAATGGTTTTAAACTGAAAGAGGGTAGATTTAGAAAAGATATTAGGAAGAAATTCCTTACTCTGAGGGTTGTGAGACACTGGAACAGGTTGCCCAGAGAAGTTGTGGAGGCCCCATCCCTCCAAGCGTTCAAGGCCAGGTTGGATGGGGCTTTGAGTAACCTGGTCTAGTGGGAGGTGTCCCTGCCCGTGGCAGTGGGGTTCGAACTACATGATCTTGAAGGTCCCTTCCAACTCCAACCATTTTATGAATCTATGAATCTAACGAAGCAGCTGAATTCTTTGTCTATTCTCTTTCCAAAACAATTCCTACAGAATCTGTCCAAGAGTTCATCCAAAGTATTCTCCTGATAAAGGCTGTTTAGTTGTTGGTACAATTCATAGCAGTCTCATCCCGATTCATTAAAACAATGATCTGATGAGACTTTTTGACAGCACATTTTGAAGAATGTATTCTTTTTGCTGCTAGATAGAAAAGTAGTAACACTGGTAGATAGCACCAAGAACTAACACTACAGAAGAGCCACCACAGAATACAGCATTTATATCATTAAAACACACATGCACGCCCCACAGAAGCTGCTAACCTGAAAAGCCTCAAGCAATAGTTACGTGCAACTAAGGGGCAAAAGTCTCCATCAGTGTACACTAGCTCACATCCATTGAAACACACAGGAATGCCCTCAGAAACACCAGCAGATCTTCTAATTTCAAAATACACATTTTGGAAGATGTTCATGAAGGAATCTTTGCTGATGGCAAGTATGTAGGAGACATGTTTAATGTCATAGAAATCTGTTTCTGTTTTCCTTAAAAACTGGATTAACAACCAGCAGAAAATATTTTAAACGATGGGTGGGATTTTCAAAGCTACTTACTGCAAAAGCATAAATCATACCATTATTTCACAGAAAGTGATAATGTAAAACTTTTGTTGGTGGCTTTTAAGATCCCACCCTCAGAGCTTAAAATAAATAAAAGAAATATTTCATCATAAAAGAAACACAAGATCATTTTCAGTGACCATCACATTCAGTGGTCGGGTTAGGCAATTAGAGAACCAATTCATTTTCCTTGTCATTAAGGGTGTTATCTGCATATCTTTGTTCAAGTTTTCCTCCTATTTCCTGCAACCTTTCCCCAGGTGAACTGTGTACCTAAACACAGGTTTTTAGCATGTTCTGATTTTACAACCTTACCAGTCATCTGCCATTAATTTATGTGAGACTTCACCTGTCAGGAGGGGTTTATTACTGTCACATTCTAACATCCAGCTCAGGCTATTTGTCCCTTGAACATTAACTGTGTGAGTTATGAAAGCATTTAAAAATAAACTTCCATAAAATTCTTGTGTGGCTGAATAATTGCTCAGTTATTTACATGGTGGAGCAGTTTTGCCTTCTTTCTTTTAAGGGATTCTCCGCCTGTCCCGTTGTTAGGGCATTACAATCCAGGTGGGATAATGCTAGCAGTTGCTTGGAATCAGTTATTCCCAGACACACAGGAAATAACTGGGGAACCATGATGGGAACGTTACAGAGCAGCAAAAGACACCAGGAAAAAGACTTCCTCCCCCTAAAGATTTGTTAGAATTGTCCACAGCATTGATTTACTTAAGTAAAGAAAACATTTTGGAAAAAGTTAAGTTTTTC
>VFFE01007164.1:371017-453755 GCA_008921705.1 Burhinus oedicnemus | reverse complement strand
TTTTTTTTTTTTTTTTCCCCATTTTCTTCTTTCATAATCTTGTCTTCTAATGGTGAGAGGCTACTTTACATGGTGTCTCTCTCTCAAAGTACATAGAAATAATACCCTACCGGAACATGTCCTGGCCATTACCCAAACAGCCAACACGCTCACATTTTTAAGGACGCAACATTACACATTCATTTGAAATACTGGTCAATAATACATCTTTCACCTGTCAGTCACCATGTGAACATTATTTTGGCCAGTATGTTTCCAGCAAAGCTGAAATGAATAAAATTTATTTGACCCATTTATTTTCATCCTTACACTAGGCACATAGGTTCCTTCTGAGCCTGTCAAATAATAAGTTTATATGCTGAAGCATTACAATGTCATTAAAACTGTCCACATTGCAAGCTGGGTAGCTGCAAACGCTTAGCATCACAAAATTGCACTTTTTGAAAGTCCAACAATAAGGTCTGCTTGGCTACTTGTCATAGCAGTTAACACACACATCCATTTTCTAGAGAAATGGTCTCCATTGCTGAAATCCTTGACATTAAACATTATCTAAAATGTTTTATGCTGATATTCTCCATAAGAAATGCCTTCTTACAATACAGTGGGTGTCCCTGAAATCTTGAAACTTTGCCAACTGACACAGCAACGACAACGCAGGAATAACCTTTTGTTTATGATGCATCACATTTTCCCAGTGATTAGAAGGAGCACCCCTTATTCAGTCCTGCACCCCTTTTCCAATACAGCAATCTCAAACACTTTCAGAAGTTGACTGAACGTTCTCATCCCTAGCAACGTACTGTGTGGCTCGGTGTTCTCACTAGGTCAAACATTCCTATTGCTTGAATGGCTGAAACACTTACTACAGCAATAATCTGGCATTTCTCTAAATTTTTAGAAGGTTCTAGCTCTTCATTTCAGTTTCGGAATTCAGAAAACAAAATATATTTCCAGTGACGGTTTAAGGTTATTAGCTTTACTTTCCAAGTGCTACATTATCAAAACAGCTCTAACTCCAAAAGGTAAAATTCTGCAGGAATACAACATCTGTTTATAACACAAGGCAACAGAGTAAATGAGCAAACTGGATGATACAAAGGGTCATCTCTTCTTTTCCAAAGAAACAGCAAGTAGCAGTAACAATTTTAACAGCCCAGTTTCAAAAAAATATTGGTGGACTCTGACTTCAACTACTAGTAACACGAGAAACACAGCTGACTCCCACTCCTAACGGCAAAGAACTAAATCAGTTTTAATTAGCTGCCCGTGCATACCGTTAAAATGCACCGCAATAAATTTGTGTGATTATCATAAAAGTCAGTCAGTCCTAACAGTCTACAGTTATTCTAAGAGTAGTGGGGAGGCTGTGGTCTCTTTAAGTACCAGTATGGAATAAATGAGCGCCTGTACTGATTCCCACTGGCAGCCACTTGATCACACATGCTCACATCCAGAGAAGGTAGCTTCTTCCAAAACACCATCAATATATTAGATGCATTTTTATTTCCACTACTTCAGCTGATACTGCAGGCCTGCAGGAAAATACCATTTTTAATAACAGAACTGAAACATACACAAGCTACTAAGAAACTGTGTCCTTTGAAAAAGCCACTGTTGCAATCAACTCAATTTCAACCAGAACACTTGTTTCTACCAGCAAGGAAAATCTTTTTCTAAACAAACTTGAATTCTATAGAATAAGAATTAATGATGGGAGAATTCAGTCCTGTGTGCATTAAGCTTCAATGAAACTAGCTCTGCTTGTCATGATTGCTCTAACATCATAGTAGACGTGATTAATGCAGTACAGGGACAAAAATCGTGTTAGAATGAATCTCAGCTCCGGTTTTGCAAAGAATTGTGTTGATTTTAATGGGATTACATACAGCAGCAAAGAAAAACGCATCTGTAAGTATTCAAAGGACTGCAGCATCAGAATGGGTCCTTCTAAGTGTAAATGAAGGTAACACACAATACTTAACAAAATTGCAAACTTTTTAAATCAAGCATTTCCCAAATAGATAAAACGTCAGAAGAAAAAAAAAAAAAAATTCAAAATACTTGGCCACGCAAATGTTTCCCAGTTTATTGGAAAGAATATTGAAATATAATATGCACTACATATTTTGCCTTTATCAGGGCAGGGGCAAGGAACAAACACTTTTCTGCTGAAGTCTACAAAGTATTTTAATTTAGAAAACGACACCTTCAGCCTATTTGCAAATAAACCATATTGCAGAACAAACAGTGCCAATATACACTGTCAGCCCAGTTAAAGTGCCCATATTCCTTTCAGGAGCAAGAACCTCAAAAGCAAAGAATTGTACTGGTGGACTCAGAGAGGACAGAAAAATGCATGCCCAGCAACGTAAAAAGCATTTTCCATACGTTGCTTAAATGAAGAGAAATCTAAACAACAGAAGAAACGATAGGAGGAAGATTTCAGACTGATACCTACTTGTCTTTAGGAAGATCTTTATAAGCACAGCAAATTTACTATATTCTCAAGCAGACTGAACACCGCCCCAAAGCTGGATACTTGTAGAAAAGCAAGCAGCCTATTCCAGAAATTTCACTTTCACTATAGGACCATAACCCTAAAAGCCCAAGCTCGGAGGATAACAGGCCACTGTCTATCTCTTTTACCCTATGGCCAAAAACTGCGGTAACAGAGATATGGGAAATCCACCTATAATGCCAGTCAGAACAGAGATGGCAGATTTAATGGATTTTGAGTTCACCTATTCCACAGAGTATCTAAACAAATCTTAGATGAAGGAGAGGGGTCCCTGAATAACAGAAGTTAAGAGTGTCTGTGTCTCAGAGGAAACAAAGTCTCTGCTGTACTGCCAAGTTTCAATCAAGAGTCTTCTCTTGGGCACCCGTTTTTAAGTATTAGGTGACTAAGCAGTGCCCCATTTAAGTTCCTTTTAAGGCAGTTAAGCACTATGCAATGTGAAATGCTAGTATCTTTTGCACACCTTCAGATGCCTAAATACTTTCAAAAATTTTTGCTCATTTCCTGCACTGGCACCATTCCTATTTCCCATTTCTAAGGCCAGCCTGTCCTGAAGAAAAACATAGTAATATGTGAAGATTTCACCATCTTTCAGTAATGGAAGTTATCCAAGGGGAGAAGGGAGGTAGACGACAGTAGGCAGATGATAACTAATAGAAAATAGGTAGGTGAGGTCTAGGACCAATGAAACGTAATAGCATACATGGAAGTGAAGAAGTTGACCTTGGCAGACAAACACAGGGGGACATCCAGGGATGACTTTATCTTTAGACAGTGGAAAGTGTACCACTGGAGAGAGCTACTTAGTTTGTCAGTCACAGACAGTCACTAAAAGTCTGGACTTAATGGACTCCTAACGCAGTCAAGGAAAATTTATGATGTACAAAGCTAGTAATATTGGGTTTCAAGGATGCCCAAAATGCTTCAAAGGACTCTTTGGCTGATCTTTGGGAGTAGCACATCCTTACGCTGACCCCAACTATCCTGCAATAACCACTACTGTAGTTGAAAGCCTTGACTGTGATGTTAAGTGCTGATCCAGTAATAAATAAAAAAAAAACCCAAGTCTGACTATGAAGCATGTGTGTCACTACGAAATTAAGTATTGATGACCCAGTTCTGTATGTTTGGATCTTGGTGCCTCAAGTTCTGAGAAGTCAGAGTCGTGGCATAAAAATACGAGAGTATGCTTAAAAACTGCTACGAACTAGAGAATAGCCAAGTCTATGGTTAAAGATGACAGAGTCAGGGTCTCTGGTTTCTAAAGAGAGAAAAATTTTGGAATAGTCAATACCAGATAGCAATGAAATAACCCTGGAATAACTAGAACTCCGTCAGGATCTCTGGTTGTGAGACTGGAATCAACCAACACCTTTAAAAGGCATGAAAGGATTCCCACTCTGCTGATTTGCAAAAGCTTGCAGGAAACAACCAAGTTCTCTTCTGTTGCCTTAGACCTAGCAAATCCTCTGTAAGTGGATCTTTCCTATTGAGGTCTGCAATAGGAATTCATACTTTGCACTTAGCTTTTGGACGTTTTTTTGTTTGTTTTTCTTGCTGGTACATTCTGACTTTATCCATTGTTATTATCTAAAGAGCTAGGGACACTATAACTTGTTTTACTTTCAGTGGACTATAAGGCCATATGACAGTCTAAATCACAAAGATTTAATGAAGGGCAAGAATGGATATTTATTCTTCCTAACAAATCAGCAAGAATTTGCTCTCTATGAGACTTTAATCTCCCCAGCTTTGAGCTTCCTCAGACTTCCCGTAGACAAAGGAACCAATGAATAAATGCAAGCAGAAAGGGAAGATGACTCCAGAACCCAAGGAGACAGTAATCATTAGAAAAATCTGAGGAAAGAAAGAACAAACAGCAAAAATCCTCAGCCCTAGAGTGTGAATTTGGTTCATGTATTAGAAACTGTCTTATAGGGTGTAAAGATCAATCTGTGTTGGAATGTCATACAGTGGGAAGAGAAAAGCTTGAGAAAAAGCAGCAGGAGATGAGAAGACACTGGAGATCTTCGAGACCAGTAAGGAATTTTCACTGGTTTTTTGTTTTTGGGGTTTTTTGGGGTGTTTGTTTTTTTGTTTTGTTTTTTTTGTTCGAGTCCTCTCTAATCTTACTAACTTTTAACATCAGCAGGCAATGCTTGAGGCTGAGCTCACCAAAATCATGTGTTCTCATTGCTTCAAGCAACTTAAACCATGACTGGGGACCTGGACTCCTTAGAGCAGCACTGAGGCAGAGTAAGAACACTGGAAGCAATGGCAGGAAAGAAAGAATATCTAAGTAGGAAGGAGAAAGGAGGAGGCAAAAACCCTGAGAAGCACCTGGAAGCTTTTTCAGCCTCCAACCTGAAGAAGCAGGGCCTAATGCCACATGTCTATTAGCAACACCAACAAACCAGCCCCTCAGCGCTGCCACAGCAGTGTCTGTACTTACAGATGCAATGCAGTGACAGCACACAGGACAGTCCATGGGACCCAGAGAACTTCAGAGAAAAACAAAATCTTTGAAAAAATAATTACTTTTATATTCATTACAAGCAAATTCTGTCTTCTGCACTATCAATAAGGCAGCAGACAGGTTCTTAAAGACGAAAAAGGCAACTCGTAACACAATCTCAAAACTGTCAGATTCATGTTGATAAAGTATTCTTTTTACCACTTCAAATTTTATTCCTAAACAACTATATTAAAAATAAGATAATTACAAAATATAATATTGCAAGTCAGAAGCTATTTTTCCACAGTTTCCTATCCAAAATAGACTTAAATTAACAGAGAAGTTATTACTTGTATTCAAAGACCAAATAATGCATTTAAAATATGAGGTTACACGTAGCCTTAACTCAGGAAAGCACTTAAATCCATCCTTGTTTTCAGGAAAAGGGAAAATCTTCCTGACTCAGGGCCTCTAAAACAGAGGTATGACATATATAAATACTACTTGGGCATACAGTAAGGACTTGATTGGGGGGGGGGGTTTCCCCACAAATTCTTGAACTCCACAGCAAGTCTTATTCCAATATGTATTAAAAATAAGCCGGTTCAGTTTGAAAGTGCAATTCTCCTTTAAGATCCAAGTTTTCTCTACTTTCATACATCATTGTTGCAGCAAAACTGTCACAAATTGAAACAGAAACATGATGACAGTAGCCCACACTTTCTGGTAATTCAGAAAGTTTACACAAAATATTAGCACTCACCAAAAATGACACTCTGGTTCATTTAGTTATGAAAACGTTCTACTGATTCTTAAATGCTTCAGGCATTTCTCATTATGAAATACATAGGCAGAGCAGCAGCTCTGCAATTGTAAAATACACTTGTTCATTTCTACAAGCTATGAATTCAATGCTAATATCACTGATATTTTAACATCAATATTATTTGCTAGCACATGGAACTCATGGACAAAGCATTATAAAACAGACAACTCAAGTGCTTTTTGGATTTGATTAGCTAACCAAAAAATCTGAGATTCAAAAGCTGTTCTAGGTCACAGCCCTTCTCAGGACTGTATTTTCCCCCCCAGGATTTCTTTAAAACCGCATCCAATCAAATTATAAAAAACATATGCAATGAATCATCTGACATGTCTCCTGGGAGACCTTTCCATAGTCAACAAGTTGTTGTTTTTCCCCAAGTTGAATTTTAATGTAATTTCATCCCATTGCCCATTCTCATGGAAGCAAGGAGAAAGAGTCCCTAGGGAAGGCAACAGGGAAAAAAAAAAAAAAAAAAAAAAAAAAAAACAAAATTGCTAAACTACACTGAAAAAGTGTATAAAAGCAATTCAGCTGTGAAGTCTGCTGATGAAAGGGGAACCATGAAGGTAAGGGTTAACGTAAGTCACAAAAGCAGCTTCCCAGCTTTCTCTTCTTCGTTAGCACGGAAAAGTCACAGATGCGTGTGGATGACTCCAAAGAAAAAAAATCAATATGAAAAAACACTTGGGTTATCATTCCGTAAGTACCCCTTTGGGAAAAGAATCGAAGTTCCCTTAGAATTGCTTAGCTTCCTACTTCCCAGAGTAGGAAGAAAAGCACTTAGAAAGTCATTATGACAGTCTTGAAAAGGTATCAGCCACGGTATCTTCCCACTGCTTCTCATAAACAAATGAAATTACTATACTACACAGCACTACCATAGTTTAACAGAAACATTGTACAGTCTATTGCCCTGTCTGTGAGAGCATTCAATGAAAGATGTTGCCAAGGGAGATATCATAAAATATCTGATTTAGTCTATATGGATTTTTCTTCCCTCATAACTTAATATATAGTATCTTGCTTCTTATTTAACATATCCTACAGCTAAAGAATATATTTACTTTTTTTTATTCCTTCACCTTCTCCATTGCTAGCAAGAATTGGTGAAAAGACAGTTTAGAGAATTAGTGCAGGATGTGTATGCAGACAGCAATTTTGAAAACATTATAAACAGAAAACTCCTGGAAGGTATCATACAAAAAGAGACAAAAGAAAGCATTTCACAGTCATCACTAGTGTCAGCCACAGAAGCAAACATTTGTCGTCTAAAAGATACACGTTTTGTAATGTAAAAGCCCAAATCAGTATTTAAACAAAAATAATAGATATCCTCCAGGAAGTTTCTAGTCCCCTCTGCTGTCAACAGAGAGACTCCCAAGTAATATTAGAGGGAGGTGGATGCGAATTTGATCTCTGTCCTTCTTCAGAATCTCAGAATCAAAAAAAAAAGGCATGGCGATGGCCAGCAACAGCTATACACTAAAGGCCCAATTCATTTAGAAAAGAAAACTGAATTTGTTAATCAATAAAAAGAAGACTAAATGAGCTTGAAGAGATTTCATGTGTCATCATCTGCAACTTCCTTTCGGCGCTGGGCCCGGAAATGACGCTCAATATTTATTGTCACTTCCCTCTGCAAATTTCTGCTGTTAGTTTTTCCAGCTGTTCTGATCCAAGGGTGCTGAAGTACTTGTCGTGCTGTGTAGCGCTTCTGGGGATCCACTATCAACAGCCTGGTTATGAGGTCTTTTGCTGCTATTATGAAAGAAAGAAAAGGAAAGGGGGGAAAAGAACAGTGATGTGATGATGCTGACAGTTATACATACACAAAACATCCTTCTTATTTTTTCATATTAGTTTTACCATAATGACTTTTGTGACTATTCCCAGAAGCTATTTCAACAACTGGACATAGAACTAGTTACAGGAGATGTTAAATCTCCAGCATATCTTTTACTGATATCATTCTCCCCTTCAGAAAGAGAGGAGAAAGAGAAGGAAATTTAGTCTTGAAAGCATGTTGAAGGCATCAGGTTAAGTGTTCAGATTCACAGGAATTAGCATTGGGTATCTCATCCCTCAAGAGCATAAAAGTCATAGAATGCTGTTGAGCATGTTCTTTAAAAGACTATAAGGAGAGAGAGGTTTTAGAGTTTCTGATTTTGAAGAGTGCAGAAAAGACACTGTACTAGCCTGCAAGAAGTAAAAAACTACTATGTGCAGACCCCATTGATCTCAACAGAAAATCCACACTGTGTTCTGCAGAGCAAGGATTTCATTCTCAGCTTTTGAGATTTTTGCGTACATCTTCACAATCTAACATAACCCTTGAGATCATTTTGGTACCGTTTTCTACAGAGATAATTCATGTAAGCAAGGTGAGGAAGATCCTTGCTCTTGCCTCAGAAAGGGAGCCATCCATTACATCAATCAGACCTAATACTCATATTCATAGCCATCAATACTACCAGAGGACTAAATTCACATTTAAAGTAAACACAGACTCACAAAAGAGAGACCTGTAAGACACCCCCAAGTTCATAGAGCTCACTGTCCTGAACAAAAGGGAGTTCTTCACTTCTCAGATGCTGAATTTTACCTGCAGAAATATTGTCCCAGTATGGGGAAAGGAACTCGTAGTGACCCAGCTGTATGATCTGAAACAGCTCTTCTTGATCACGTTCCTGACTGCGAAAAGGGGGAAAACCGCAGAGCAGAATGTAAAGGATCACACCAGCTGCCCACATATCTACTTCGAGCCCATAGCCTAAGGAAGAAAAGACAGACCAAAAGTCCTGTTTTAGAGAGAAAACTCATAACTGGTAGGGAACTGTTGCTTTTTCATTCTGTTTTCCAAGAAACACAGAAGCTCTGCTCGGTTTCTCAAAAAGAAGTCAGCAGAAGAGTAAGTGGCTGGTACACCATGCTTACAAGCTGAGTTGCTCTGCCTGTTAATAACTACAGCTCTCACAAAGTGCCCCTCTTCAACATGTTCCACAAACACTGCCTCACAAGGCCAGTGTCAATTGGAGACTAATGGAGAAAACACAGCATATATTTCTAAAATAATCCTCCTTAGATTCCCTTCAAAAAAGCACTAAGAGAGTGCCAAGTTTCCATTGAAATTGGATATAACTGGAGATGTGCAACCCAGCTCCAGCAAACAAAAGACAGAAATAGCTTTGCTTGAGTCATAAACAAAACTGACTCCCTTCCAGGACTGAATCTTTTTGGATAGGAAGTCTCCAAATTTCTTCTGATGCAAAACATGTTTTGGCTTGTTACATAAGTTTAACATACATGTTCACAATGGTTTTGCATCATTCCTTGCCTTGGAAAGTTGTTTGGGTTACCGTCATGAAATGGGGCTGACTACCCTCAGGCTGCACAATGAACTTTTGCTCATTTCCCCACTTCAGCAATTACCATCTACAATATTTTATGGCTTGTCTGCTTGGAAATCAGTGTTGTATTACAATAGACATTAATAATGCAAACACGATTGGTGTCATGCTTGTGTTTGTCAATAGATAAAAGGTTTCGTTTCCTTTCACAGATTACACTGCTAGCCAACCTCCTACCCTGTAAAGACCTATCAGTAGGTTGAAACATTCTGGAGTATTTCCATGATTAGAAAAAGTTCAGAGTAATTGTATGGTTTACGACAAATTATAAATGTATACACTCACCCTTCTCAGCAAGTATTTCGGGGGCAACATACGTTGGTGTTCCACACACAGTAAATATGGGTTTCGTAACCTGCTTTGCAAGGCCAAAATCTGCTAGTTTCAGTGTAGTAGATTTATCTGAATTATGCTGAACCTATACTCAACAAAAAAATACATGTATTTAGTCCACATGCACTTTAAGACAGCAAAAGATAAAGGAAGTAATTAATCATAAACAGAAAGAAGTTCTAATAATAGTGCCTTCAAGTAAATCAACGTGAAATGGAAACAGTATTTTGATAAACGCTATTTAGAAAGTGGATTTTTTCCCCCCCATATATTAAGATGCTGCATATGTTTAATAGGACAAGCAATAATGGAAAAAGAAAACTTTGCTCTACAAACTCTGGCACACTAATTTCCAAGAAATGGAGGAAGACAAAAAATAACTGAGAGTCAATTAAATGTTATTATTTTCTCTTGGAGAAGTAAACTCTTCTTTTCCCCTGGGAAAGCAATGAAGAATGCTGTGGGCGTCTTTATGCTTAAATGTGATATTCCTAGGTAAGCTACTGACTTTACAGTGTGTCACTTGAAAAGCATATCTCCATCATACCAGTCTAATGAAAAAACAAACCACAACAAACAAAAGCTTTACCTTCTTTGCAAATTACTCTGCTACTCTACTTGCTGCCCTGAAAATAAATGAGTCACAGTCATCACATAGCAATGTGAGTAGTTGGAGAAATGGATCCATGCAGAATGTTCTCCTAAATGGGTCTTTTCAGCAGATCCCATCTCCTACATCCACCTGGAAAGTAATCAAAACACTTCTTCCCATTCTAATTTTGTATGCATGGGACTTTGGCATTATTTTGTAATGCAGTTAATGAAACATTATTAAGAAACAAAATATTCAAAGGCCAAGTCATGAAGAATGTAGCAGTACAATTAAACATATCAGTATTCTTAATACTGGTAACTGATATTCAAATATTTTTAAGAGGCAAAAAATGTCATTAATTTGCTTTAAATGAAAAATTGTCTGTCTTTCTAACTATGGGGAACAGATCAGCAGCTAAAAATCACAGAATCACAGGGGTTGAAAATGTCTACAAGAAAGCCAAAGAAACTGGGAGTCAGGTTTTGAATGCACAAACTGTTATATGATGCGACAGGTATACTCCATGCTTTAACACCTCATACTTTGCTATCAGACAGTGCTTAAGAAAGCCAAAAATTCAAGATGGTCTGTGCTACAAGACAACTAAGGGTACAGATGGGACAAAATTTCCTCTCCTACATTACAGCTGGCTCTGTTCATCGTCTTCACAGAAACTGTAAGCACTCATCCAATTTTGATTAAGCAAAAAGGTTTGGATTTTTTTTTTAAGAAAAAATATTATATTACAAAACAATACAGTATAGTCTTCTAATCCCTTTTTATCTTCTTCATAGAAAATACACACACTCTTCTAGTTTTGATTAAGCAAAACATTTGTTTTTCTAAGAAAAATTATTTTTCAATATGAAACTGAAAATAAAGTTTACTACAACCATGCAGTCAAAACTTCTGCAGGAGAAAGCTAAAATGCTGTAGCCATTTTCTCTGTTCGCTAGTCAACTTCATGATGATTTTTTGCCACCATACACTGTGGACACAACAGCTGACAAAAACGAAAAATTTTTTACAAAGGTGACAGTCACTTTCTAGAGCAGAATCTATCCACAGGATTTATATCCTAACAATAGGGGTAATAGTGGTGGAATGCTACAAAAACTCACAATTGAAATGCTCAATTTTATAGGTGCTATGAAAATATGAGCATGAACATATTTTCCTATTGCATAAATACAGCTTTTAAAATTACAAAAGAAAACTTCAACTAATATCCTGCATGCTACTGTACAAACAATACTGTGATGTTTACATAAATTTTTAGAAACCAGCAGCGGGGTGGAGAGGGTGGAGAACATACTGGTCTTAATCCCAATCCCAAAATCAGCAGGAAATGTCTTGCTTTGTAAAATACACTGTCGTACTTTTTCTTTTATCAGGATGCCAGGCTCTTAATATCTCATCACAGCACAAGGTGGCAACACTGCACCATCTGTTCTTCCAGGAAAAAAACACTGAGCTTTCATTTTACTTAACAGCCAAACAGGTAGAACAGCATGCACGGTGGGTATATTTTCACAGCTTTGTGACAATCATTTCAAAGACAGCGTGTAACCTGTCAGCACGCCTGAAAACCTCAGTCCAGAACTCCTCAGCATCTTCACTAACACTATGCTCAGAACAACTCAAAGTCAGCTCGGACAGGGCGAGCCTTCCCTTCGACCCCAACTTTGCACTTTCCAGTCTACCTTTCCATCACCTGGCTTCACCTTGAGCACGCATATATGCTTCACTGTAGAAACAAAAGCTTCCCAGGTGGCTTTTGCTCCTTCCTGAGGCCAGACTACTTACTCACAGCAGTATCACAGAAATGTATAACCTGCCCAAGAGAAATCTAGCCTCTGACATCTACAGTATATGCTCCGTGAAAGGGTGAGAACAAAGCAAAAATGGTAACATTAAATGAACATACTAGCCTTACTGTGACACCTAAAAGACAGCTATTACTGTTTCTGCATTCAAGACTACAAAGAATGGTTCCAAAAGTCCATTTAAAAGTCTTACCTGCCTATAGAGTTAATTAAGATAAGGAAGACCAGTATTCAGTGCACTTTCTATGGACAGCCAGTTTAGGCCATACAACTGCTTACGTCCTTCAGCTGCAAGGGAAGCCAGTATCTGTCAGTCTTGGACTAAAGGTAGTCAGAATTGCTCACTACTCTCTCAAATACAGATGCCATAGCAGGATATTAGAATATTGTTTGAAAATTTCTAGCTATCCCAGCCATACATCCAGATTATAATACGGTAATACAAAGCCAAGTTCATCACCAAAGAAGGGATAAACTGATCTTTTCCTTTTGTCCTGTCTGTTGATGACTCTCAGTACATCATGCTCTTGTTTGTTTTCATATCTAACTTGTGAAATCCATTAGGGTGTTTTATGATGATTTATAGCATTAATATTTCCCTGTATGCACACATATATGGTAGCACAGATTCTGCTTACAGACATCACGAAAGCAAACTAGTCCATGGGATGTTTTCTATATTAGAAATAGATAGCACTAAAGAAAAAGTACTGCTTATACATTTGAATTTCAGACATTCTTTGCTGCTAGCTAGAAGAATCTCTATGAAAAATCTTACAGAAAATTCCCTATGTAGTTTTATTATACTGAAAACTCTTGATAGGTAACTGATTAAACAGGATTTTAACTCAAATGCACTTGGAAACCTCTGACAGTGCTTTGTGTATATGTAAACAGTGTCACAAAAGCAAAGTTAAAGGATGGAAAGGCTATACTTGAAGTTCTCATACACATATGAGAACTTGAGAAAGCAAAAAGGGGGATGGAGAAGCTCAAACACATAAAAAGGTTTAACACATTATCTATGATGCTGAGTGTTAAACAATTACCACATCAGCATGCTTGGGAAGTATACAAGGAGATGAGTATACAATCAAAAATACAACCCTCCCCCTTCCCTCTAAAAGGGGGCAAGAAGGTGACCTTATGTCTTCTATAGTTATAACCTGGAAAAACACAACTATACTTTGAAATTAATTTCTCACTCACAAGTCAAGAAATGCCAGCACCTGTAGAATTAAACAGTCCCTTAGCTAAAAACCTTGCCAGCAAATTCTGCCCCTCCAAGATGCATTAAAGAAGTTACCAACTTCTTTTGTGGGACCAAACACACCACATTGCTCATCCTTGGTAGCAAAGGTTTTCTTGCTGAACACCTAGTCCTAAATGAGGTGATTCCGTTAGCAGATGGGAGGGAGTTGGAGCAGCTGTCTTCACACCAGCTGTCAAACAGGTTTTGTTTTTGTAGCGCAAGTCACCACCCTTCTGCCTCACAGCTATGCTGCAAGGATTCTGATCATTGTGGGCAGACACAGTAGCAAAAGAGGGAGGGGGAAAACAAAAAAGGATGATGGTGGACTGTTACAGAAGTTTATAACTAAAGGACAGTTCCATAAGAGGAACCAGTAGTACAGTGAACTAATAACTAAACCAGGTTTCCAACTCTCTCCTGTGTCAATAATTTTACAATTCACTAGACATCAAAGTGTATTTCCACCTTTTCATCTGTAGGGACAGAAACCGTTTTCCTTCTTTCTCCAGCTGCTTATTTTCATGAAACTTATGGAAATATTTTTTTCCCCAGTTTGCTGCTTCGCTGTCAACTCTGATGGAAACTAGGCAGTAGGTTCAAAAGTCATTAGGAACAGGGTTAGATTCTCACACAAAGCAGGTTTACTGCTCAGTAAAACAGACCAAAGATCATTTCTCTTCCATCTCCAATTTGCTGGAAAGGGTTAGGGAAAAACTGTTGACAAGAAAAGGAAAGGACAAGATTCACCTGACCAAAGGAAGACCCCAACATAGGACAAACAAGTCAACAGTCTAAAAGTACATACCTATTTCTGTCCCCTGTGTATAAAGAAAGTCTAGGGAGACTAATTCAGACTTAAACATCTGCAGTGTAGGAATCTAAAGTGAAGCAAGAGCATGACCAAAGACATCCCTGCAAGATGCCAACAGTTCTAGCACTCTGCTTCCTCTCCAGAAGGCTGCCCCCAGTCCCTGACCCACCAACAGCAGATGAACCCATGAAATTTGCTTCAGTACTGTTTGTTATTGTTCAGCACTGGCTGACGTTAGGATTAGTGGCAGCTCTCCTTTCTACTCCACTGCTACTGCTCCAGTCACTCTGAGGAAACAGAGGCAGCACGTTAAAGAGTCAGAAAAGACAAAATCTTGCTCAAATGGCCTATATTTATAGAGATGTTTATTAGATAGCACCTGAGCTATCCAACACCATCAAGACTCATTAGGCTTGTTGAACAGACTACCTTTTCAAAAGGATGCTTTATGTAAATGATAGGTGTTCACAGCCCATTAGCACGAAGGTGAAACTGGAATGGGTACCATTTTCTTTCCCATAGTGTTTGAGTAACGCTGTTCTCGTATGATAAAAGTAGGCTGGGGGCCAGTCTGTCCTTGAAAAATATTTTCTGACTGTCAGAATGGGCAACATGATTAGTTCAGTGCTACATAACTTTGCCGCTGCCCAGCAATCTGTTTTGCAGTGCTGTGAACTAAATGTGAAAACAACCAGAACAGACCTGTATCTTGCCTCTCTTTGCTTACCTGCATCACTGCAATGATTACATATTGTAGAGGGAAATGAAGCACCTGGTCTCAGGTGTTTCACATGCACTAGCTTATTTTCAGCAAATAGGAAGGAGCAGAGCCCAGTTCATAATGGAAAACCAGCCCCGCAGTTCTAAGTGAACTTTTGTTCCAATAGCAAAATGGGGCATGAAGGCAGGGCCTACAAGCCTACTTTTTCCTGCAAACCAGCCACTTGCACTCACCATCTCTTATTTACACACAGACAACATACCAAGGATTTTCATCAGACTAAGCAGGATGCATAGCAAGACCTAGCATAGACGCTATTGGTTAGTCAAAAGGTTTGGGAGCAAACTGTTCAGGTCCAGCCTTGTGCAACCTCTGCACGTCCTACAGGCTACACTGCTGCTTTTCTCCAGAAAACCACACTGATTTCTTCCCAAAATTAATTCCGTTAAAGAACTGAATTGCACCATAGGACTAAATCATCTATTACCTTTTTTCTGGCTAACTATGATGTTCCACTAGCAGATCAAATCCGATTTGTTAGAGACTGGCAAATATTTGGTATCTATCACGAAATTTGGAACCCTAGTACAAGAGTGTAACACATGATTAGCAAGGAAGAGTTGCTTACTGTTCCTGTTCTACAATGGGTGTCTTGTCAAGTGTGAATACTGCAAACATTTCTATGCATATTCACACATGTGAGTAACTATATTGACTTCAGTGCTGGATGCAAAGAATGTAGCCTCAGAAATGTGATGGAAAAAAGAACTTTTATCTTTGGCATGAAGTTAGTATTTGAGCTGACTTTAGTGCTGTATTTCACCAAAACACTCACATTTTACTGTCAGATTATTTCAATCAACTGCATCATACTTCTGCTCCTAAGAAAATAAATTGTCACAAGATAGAAATCACTACAGTAGAGGACTAGCACAGAAGCGTGCAGGATGTGCAACTGCAGTGGACAAAAAGTCCACCAAATAAATAAGCTAAATTAGCAATTTTAATAAATTTTGGTCTGCAAGGAAGATGCCTTATGATTCAGTTCATACTTCAGGCAAAAAAAATCATCCTTGCATACCTAAAAGTCAGAGGCTAAGTAACAGGCCTGATTTCCAGAAAAATACAAATGCTCGCTACCCCGAAAGCCAGGTCATTTTTATTTGAATTCCTATCTGCAAGCACTGCTTTCTGCAATGCACAGCAGATCTACATAAAATAAACTGTAATGGTAATTTCACTTCAAAATTGTACCCATTTTTCCAAACAGTCCTGCCACAGCACATTATCTCTGCACAGTATTTGCTTAAAAATAGTCAAAGATCCATAACTAAAAGGAAAACAAATTCAGCTCCTGCACATATGCAATGTGTTTACCAATACTTACCAAAAGATTTTCTGGCTTGAGGTCCCTGTGGACAATATTCTTGCTGTGAATATAAACCAGTGCTTCACACAGGTCAGTAATCATGACAGCAGCATCATGCTCTGTGAACTTCACACTTTCGATGATTGCATCAAATAAGTCCCCTCCTGGGACATACTCTAGGATTAGGTAGATCTCAGCTTCTGTCTCATACACTTCAATTAAGCTTACTATATTGGGATGAGAGAGACTCCTAATGATCAGAATTTCACTTTCCATCATGTCCTCTTTCCCCTTCAGCTTGGATTTATCAACAATTTTCATAGCATAGATCTGATTGGACTCACAGTGCCGACATTCCTTCACCACTGCAAAGTTCCCATCCCCAATAGTTCTGCCAATCTCATAGTGTTTTTCCACATCAGTTCTGTTTTTAATGGCATGCCTCCGGCTTGTGTTTTCTGATCCATGAGCCTTGTTTTCTTCTTTATTCACTCTGCGTTCCCCTGTTTTTTCTCGTCGCGTCATGTCACTCTCTCTTCGTGTGATATTCCCCTCTCTTCTGGCACCCTCCTCTTTAGCCCTTTGTCCCTCTCTGCCCTCCCTATATGTTTTAGATGGTTTCTCAGCATCCCTTGGAGTGTCTTTCTTTAGCCAACCACTTTGGTTCATTACACAGCTACTTCCATTCTCCTCCTTCACTTCATGAGTAAGCTGCAGCCCTTCCACAGCATTCTTCTTTATTTTTACTACTTCCTTCCCATGGTTTTCATGTTTCTCCATATCCCTTTCCTTCTCAATGCTCCTTTTTTGCTTCTCCAGCCCTTCACTAACATTCCTACGTAGGGACTTCCACGTCCTTCTACAGCCATTATCTTTCCAACCAACTTCCTCACCTTCCAGACAAGTTTCTGAAGATTTTCGGCAATTCCTGACTTTTGCATTTCTTTCTACATGGTACCTCTGACATGCACCTGTGTTCAGGTCTCTGTTCTCAAATGAGGCCTCAGCCTGCCTTTCCCTTTGTAACTTTTGTCTGGCCTGCCTCTCCTGCTCACACTTCTCACACCTCACCACCTTCTCTGAACTCTCTTCTAATCCCTCCTCAGGACTCCTCTCATGGTTAAGGTATCTCTCGCTTTCTTGGGTTTTTCTAGAAGGCTTCGCTCCTTGCTCACCACCCCAGCTGTCTCTACTCCACTTTTTTTTTGTTTTCATTTTTCCCTCTTGCTTTGTCTTGGCTTGACTTTTTCCTTCATGTCCAGCTACCAGTTTGGGAGACACTCCATCGCTGCAGTTCTTGGTAATTTCTGTCTCATCAAAGCCACTGTCCACTTTAGAAGCCTTGTCATACAGCCTGCTCTTCAGTTTTTGGGACTGTTCCTCATTCTGCTGAATGGCAGCACTGGCAGCATAAGGATTTTCAGGATAAAGTTCTTGTAATACCACTTCCAGATTCTTCAAAGTGAGGGGCTCCCTCCCCATAGCTATGAATGCATCACCTTCCCTGAAGAAGTCAGAAACACTTCGGATTTCTCTGCCTCTCAGATTGTAAAGCTTTCTCACCCGGTCATTCTTCCATCGTGGAAATCCCAGAGCTTCTGAAATGTCAGACATCAGCTGTTCGAAGGTCTGGACCGATCTCCTGTTGAGAAGCAAGGTTATCCTTCTGAGTGTGCGTCCGCCTGGTTTCACCACTGTAATAATCCTTGGCTTCACAGGACTGTGCTCTGAATGTATCGTGTGAAAACCATTACGGGGATTAAAAAAAGGGGACCTATGACTGCTTTCACTCAAACATGGTTTTCCATAGTTTCCACGACCAACAGGAGGACAAGTCCCTTGTAGCTTCCTCTCTTTTACTTTTGAGCTTGCACTGTGTGACGAATGGTCAAACAAGCCTCGGTGTCCTAAAGCAAACAAAGAGCAGGCGTATTATTCATTTTGCATTATCAGATCTTTCCGAGTAATAGTTTTCTACATATCAGTGTGTGTGACCTCAGAGAGTAAGGGTTGGTGCATTCAATGCTTATAAAGAACTTTACCTGCCAGTAAGGAGTAACTCCAAATACATGCAACTACAAACGTTTTCAAGTTTGTGAGAAAATGTAAATACAGTTTGTGACAGAGAAACACTATTTAAAAATAGTAGTATTGGAAACAAATAGATCCTTCTCATAAATCCTTCCAGCTTCCACAAATCCTCAAAAAAATGGGACTACTTGTGCCAAGACTGCATCCAGATTGTTTAGCATTCTCTTATGAATCTACCTACCATGAACTCACTCAATTCCTTTCTGAACCCAATTACAATTTTGGCCTCTGTAAAGCCTGTGGCAACAAATTCCACAATTACATTGCATGAAATAAAAGAAACTAATTACTTCTGTTTTAAAACTGCTACTGGATGGCTATGTGTGTGCAACCTCATATTCTTATAAATAATTATCTCCTCTTCACTTTCCCTGGACCGTTCATTTAGTTTCTAGACTTCTATAACAAATTAATTGAGATTCTTTTTAAAAAGCATTACTTTTGCTATAATTTTACAACAATTTTATAGTACATTTAATAGTAATGTAATTTATTTTTTTTCCATTAAAGGAAGGCCATCTTACTTTTGTTTAATAACTGGAGTCCTGATTTTCCAATATTTTTGAGTTTTTTATTCTAAAAATTATATAAAATCACACAAGTCCTGAATATCCTCTAGGGGCATTAACAATTTTCCTTCTGATATTTCATCTTAGAACACCAACCAAAGAGAATAGCACCATTTGTTACGCATAATTCTGAAAAGGAAGAACTGAAAACATAACACATGGTTATGGACAAACCAAGCTATAAAATAATTCACTGTCTATAAACACAAGAATAAGCTAAGAATAAAAATGTCCCCTTAAAGTACTCTAATTTCTTGTACTTATTAAGATTAAAACTCGATTACAATGCAATTCTTTTCAGCCTCAAGAAATAAACTTTCAGAATGACATCACAGAGTGCTTCCAACTCCATTTAATACTTCAGTTGGGAACAAACATTCAGCATGTATGAACTAACAGAACCATTCCAAAAGAAAGCAGCCAGAATGATTACCAAACCATTACAAGGAAATTCCCATACACAAATGGCTTATCTGCCAGAGAATCCCACCCATCTTCATACATTACTATGATTACACACTCACAGTGCAGTGGGCAAATCCACAAAGGAAAATCTGCGCATATGAGTGTTCTTCTTGGTGCTAGGGTTAACACACATGCCTTCAAGAGTTCTGGCAAGCTTAAGTCTACCACATTTTGGTTTTCAACTGCTGAAAAGCCATTTTCAGTATTTCAAGCTATAAATTTTTATTTGTCCTTTTCATCAAGGTATAATAGAGTGAAGAGGATACCCGCCTCCTCACCTAGAGCAACAAACAAAAGGCAAAACTACAACAAGCGCTGCAGCATTCACTCGCTCTGCCTCAAAAATAGTGTATCCAAAAGGCCAGGGGTTGAGTGGGGAAAGCACACGAGGAGACACTCCTACAGACCTCCACTCTGCTGTCAGCTTTGTTTGATGTACCGTGATGGACACTTCTTAGTTGTAATACTCTCACCAGCTAGAGTGCTGTGTGCCCCGCAGCACGTCCCTTGGCTCTTGGCTTCATTTTCTTCCTCTGCCAGATTAGATAGATACTACTTCTCCAAATAAATATCACCAACAAGCCCAGTTGCCAGCACGCTGATTGAAGACGTAAGCATTATATAAGAGCTACGTGTGACTAATGCTTGATGGTTGTACAAGTTATTTCTGTCTTCATTCTGTTTTTTAAGGATGATCTCTTGTTATCAAAAGATGACTACATATGTGTTAGCGATTTTTCAGCAATCAGATATTTACATTCCACCCAGAATAAAGCCTACTGTGAATGGGGAAAAAATAAAAATAAAAAATTCAGATGTAATAATAGTTCTCCGAAATCTAAATCAACTCCAGAACATGTTGGTTACCGGGAACTGTCAAAGCTCTGAATTTAATCAGCATTTCCAGATTCTTGCATACCCACTGTCATAAAAGCATTACATTGCTTACGGGCACAGCATCTGACATTTTTACTGCTTATAACCTTGGTACAACATAAAAATAATGCTGCGCTAATAATGACTTTTCCCACGGATTATGTTTCTCCCAGCTATTCTACTATTATCACACCTGTCTACTGGCTGCACTGTTGATTGTTTCAATTACCCAAACATCAATAATGCTTCCTTTCTTCACTAAATTGGCTAAGACTTAAACAGAAACCAAGTACATTTTTTAATTCTATAAGTAACAGAATAGGAGCAGTTTTATGTAATTATTAAGAACAACCCAGGAATGTGGTTTTTTGCTTTCTAAACTTTATTTCTAGCCAAAAACAGTTTGACACAAGCCACAAGTTAATATATAATCATTTTAGGAATAAGAATAATATTGCATATTTTTGTAAGATGAAAAAGGAAGTTACATGAATGCTTAAATCAACGGATAAAGGAATCTCCTAATCTCTTGTGAGAAAAGGGGAAGTGTCAAATTTTGTCAAAGTGGTGGTCACAATGATTATATGTTACATAAAAAATTAATTTCAATTGCCTGTTACAACTACTTCAGTCATAATTCCTGTTATTTTCCAGTTATGCTATATTTATTTTAACTGATACACTTGAAACAAGCCTCAATCTGTCAGGAAAATGCACACACTTAAAGCAGTAACAGGCATTTCTAGAAAGCCTTCAAAGGTCACACTCATACACAAATCCTATAGCTACAATTTATATTGCTTCAAAATCTAGTTTCCATATTTATACACAAGTGGGAGAAGGAGGAAGAGGGAGGTGGGATCAGAAACACACTGGAGGAAGAGGGAGGTGGGATCAGAAACACACTTCAATGAGTCTGACTACTGGCACATTATACATCAGAGAACAAAATGTGTATTTTTCTTTTACTGTCTTACTGATAGCTAATGGTTATCAAATATACATATTTCTTATAAATGTTGATATGGATGGATGCATGCTTGCATCTGTCTATTTTCATCCATGTACATATCTATCTATATATGCTTGTGTATCACCAAATATCAATACATAGGATGACACAAAAGATTAAGAAGGCAGAAAACTGTAGGGGAACAGCACGGCCGAGGAGGCTGCTGAGAACTGTTGCTGTGGAAGGGGTAAAGCAGCATGGCTGGTCAAGGGCACCACGTGTGCCACCTAAGCTGCGCATGTGGGCACAGAGTAAAGAAAACTGGGACTCGCAGAGTGATGCAGAGCTCCAGATGATGAAGACATGATGGTCTTGCAGGGTAAAGGATCACACCAAGTCCCTAGAAAAGCAGGGAGGGTGGGACCAACAGGGATTCGGGGGCTCAAACAGGTAGCAGGAAGAAGTTCAGCACCTACTGACCAGAGCACAAGTGCTCCCTAGAGAGAAAATGGTTGCTGCAGGGAGCACAGCTTCTGTGCGCCGTTTTTAAAAGCCAATTCACAAGCCATTTGTGATAGCCACAACCAATTCCACTCGGGGGGGGGAGGGGGGAGGAGAGAGGAAGGCAAAGGGGGGAAAACACAAAAATTCCTCTAGAAGACCTTTCCTTGTAGGGTTTTGGCTCATGCTCTGGACCTGGAGTAAAATAAAGTGAATTCAGAAGACTTAAGCTCTGAATAAGGTGTGTATACAGAGCTCCAACCAATCTGTATCTTAAGGAATTGCCTGACTATGCTCCCTCCAACAGCAGTCACCAAGTTTGCCAGGTCACCTATTCTTGCGTATTGTATTGCTGCCATTTGTCCTTCAAAACTTACCCCTTCCCTTGACCAGTCTGTAAGTTTTTGTTCATTAATTAAAATATTTCCACTCATCTTGCATTTCTTCTTGGCTCTCCTGCTTGAGATCACAGTTTCAGTAATTAACTGAATGGTTTACCCAGCAGCTAATTCTGCTATCAAGTCACAGGTTGCAGTGGAATTAAATTTTTACAAGGAATATTACAACACAATTTAAAACAGAAGGCAACACTGAAATAGGATCTAGTTATGGCATTGCTTTCTGTGAACAAGATGGTGTTATTTAAGCCCTGCAATTTCTTTAGAGGGTCTCGGATCAATATGAAAGCCTCCACTTAGAAAAGCAACCACAAAACTCCCCATAACATTAGCAGCACTCTTCACACAAGTAAAGTTGCACATGACAGAAACTGTGTATCTTGGAGTCATTATGATATATTGTTCTCAATATAGAATAAACAAAATACTGTTTCAAATGGGAAGGGAAAGAACAGCACTAAAAACGTCTGTTTTTTCCTTAAGCCCCAGCACAGCAATTCCTGCTGAGGGCATGCAAAACAAAGACCACAGGGAAGAAATTAATCTCAGTTGGAACCCAAAATATTTAATTCATGTCAAAGTATCAACAAGTATCTTAAAGTACTTGAGGGTGAAGAATGTCTCTGGTCTTTAACTCAGAGCAGCCAAGTATGTAGCTCACACAGGTTACCAGTGTGCATCAGCAGTCGGCTCCAGGATGCAATTTGAGTCCTCTAGAAGTATGCCATCTTGATCTCCTCTTCTTGCTGTAAATTATTAAATGTTGCAACTTTCAGGACTAGTGCACACTGTTAGTGGCCAAGACTGAAGCAGTAGTATGACAAGCCTCAATGCACTAAATTAGTTACATGGAAACAAAATACGATCACAGGCATCCTTTTACAGCAAGTAAATTTTACATAGGCATTATTTACAGACCTACTGTTGGAAACACTACTGGTGAATTTTTCTCCAAAGAGCCGTATCTGTAGCACCCTCTCTTTCCTTCCCTCCCGCTTATCCTTGCCTCCCTGCCATGCTTTACAGCACTTTAGGGCAGAGATTTTTGTTTGAGTCAGGACTGGTGGTTATTTCAGCAACATCAGTGTGTCAGTTTTGTTCAGATAAAATCCTGAGTAGAAAAATAAAGTCAAATTTCACAAGGACTGGATCGAGACAGCATCAAACATAGCAGGACAGTCCCTGCTAGTTCCAGCCTGAGCAAGCTCCAAAGGCTCACGCAGCTCAGAGGTATGGTGGACCTTGAGGACCTCAGCATGCTTCAAGTCAAGTTTCAAAAATATCTCTTCCCCTGTAACAGCTACTTTAGTAACTGCTAGAGGAGGGTCAAGCACCAGAACTGAGAAGACAGTTTGCCTCTCCATCCTCTTGCCAATCCCATGGTGCTCCTCTGTGTAGAAGCTGTTTAGTTCAGACAAAAGCAGACAGAGCAGATCACAAAGGAAACGAACATCTGAAAATGGGGCATTCAGAGACATTATGCAAGCCATTTCTGTGGGATGTCAGTGTATGGCTGCTTTCAAAAACCCCACCAGCTATAATCAAGCCAAGACAGGAAAGTTAATAAGGCAAAGTGGAAGTTGAACAGTTGAATCAAAAGTTTGGGACTGAGTAAAGGTGGCTGAGCTTCTCACATGGAGACAGAGTCAATAAGGGAAAATGAGGAGACTGGAAACGGCTTGTCAGAAGGGAGACTGGAAGAAAACACGGAGCACAGGGATTTTGCTACCAAAGGAAACTAAGCCTGTAGACAAACATGTACAGAGACAGACAAACAGAATGAGGGAGAAGGGTGTCACTCTATCCTCCCATGTGTTAGGGAAGACAAACTGGCCCAACAAAGAGACAGGATTAGAAATTTCTTATAAAACAGGGTATTGCAAAGGATATTAAAAAATGGATGTTGACTAGGGAAATGCCAAGGAGAGACACAATGCAGCAGGAGCCGGGAGAGGGAGATGAAACTTGCAGGGAGAGAAGAGGAAGGCTGGGAATAGCAGAGGGAACTGGAAAGGGGCATTGTTCTTCTGGTATCACTGTCCAGAATCCAGCCAGCACATCGCAGGGCCAGACACTGAAACTGAAAAAGGAAACCTAGTGAAGAACTGGACTGGGAGGATAAGAGAAAAAAAGTTATAAGAGGGACTGAGACAGACTACAGGGAATGGAGCAAATAGGGCCATAGTTAGACGCTGTGTGACAACAATTCCTATGAACTTTGATACTGGCTGATAGCAATTTCTATAAACTTTATTGACACAGTGGAAACAGACAGAGACTGTAATAGGGAAGCAGTAAAACGTGAGGGTGAGAATAAGAGCGGGTCGAAAAGTCAGGATGGATGCTGAGGCAAAGGGATGGGATTGGGAGCCAGCAACAGAACTGTCCTCACATGGTCTGCTTCTTTGCAGTTCTTAATAAAGGACAGCTACCTGCTTTTGTTGTCACTTACCATATTAGTTGACCTTGATTATTGGGGGGGGGGGGGGGGGGTGGTGGTGTTTGGGTTTTTTTGTTTGTTTGGGTTTTTTTAAAGAATGGGAAAATTATACACACACAAATAGGTGACTGTGTTAAGAGTACGTTACCAAGGTCATCATTAAGACAGGACAAAATCAAAGTTGTCAGCATGACTTGAATTCACTTCCTCCTTCCATACAAGATAGTTTAGAAGGGCATACAGTTTCTCCTATGTCTACTCCGTGACATAGTGGATCCTCTTTTACAAATAAACTGGAATCAGGACAGTGCCGTAAAAAAATCCATTGTCTATAGAGACCTTAACCTCTGTAATTAGAAGAGCTGAAAAGTGTGTAGCAAAAGAATACAGGAAGAATAGTTTCTCTGCGTAAAGCTGTGCAGCCCTGAAAAACTGGATTTTCTCTCAACCAATTCCATAGAGTGTCAAAGCAATCGACTTAATCTAGATTTCTCAGAAAGGATTACATTCTGGTGGTCAAAACAATATCCTGAGACCTGATCCGCAAACCTGCTCAGTGCTCACAGCTACAAGAGAATATACTGGAAGAGGTACTTCAGACCCAAGGTAATATAACACAACACATAGATGATGCTAAGTCATCCTAAAATTCAGCACCTGGGCATCTCAAGTTGCATTCTTCCCCAAATTAAAGTACTTCTAACTTTATTTTTTGCACCTTAACTCCCACTGAATGTAGTTCATGCCCTCATCTTTACAGGTATCACAGAGATGCTAATCCATATTTGTTGCTGTAGCAATAACCACGACAGAAAGGCCCACAAGTTAATAAACCTGTATTAACAGCAGGGTTCAAAAAGCATGCAGTGAAAGGCACAAACAGCCAGGGTAAACAGTAAGTAGATGCTCATTAGGTAAGCTTTGTCCATCATATGCACTGATGGAGCCAGAGACCCTGGGGGAAAAAAAGCAGCATCTGATAGTGTAATTAATGTTTATATTTTAATGCAGTGGAACAGGGGTTGGGGGGACAGCACTGCAAATCAATAGTCATACAGGCTTGACTTCGTAACCTGAATAATGTTAGATTATAAGTACCTGGCCTCATAGAAATACATTTTTTTAATACATTGAACAAATCATATGTGTTCAGAATACATTTAATGGTAAGGCAGTTATAAAATATACTATGCCATAAAATATTACTGTAAATCATATGGTATTATAACCACAGTTAACTAAACCAAATAAAATAAGCACAATCTAAGTATTTTCAGAAGACCAAAGTGTATTTTATCCAATTATATTAAAAAAATTAACTCATCATGGTATTTGCACGAATTCTTAACTGCATTAGCTACTGGTGCAGAAGGAAAACAAAACCATGTTCAATATTACAAATACCATTTATCACCTGGAATCTTTCAAGAATAGTTTAAATACTGTCACAATGAAAAAAAGAAAGTAATCAGTTTAATTTCTGTAACATCATTTTTGCTACCTTAACGGGCATCTCCAGTCATACTCATGCCAGCACATCTATGTCCATTTTGCACTAGTGTAACGGAGATCAATCGCTGACCCAGTCTAACGCAATTTGTAGAAAACTACAACCACTCAGCAGCTCAGGCAGTATTCTAAGTTCGCCAAAGAAAAACTAATTTGGGCTCATCTACAAAAAAGAAAAAAAAACCCACAGAATAATTTCTTTATCTCATAAATACACAGTTTTAGCCCTAAAAGATCCTATAAAATTAGGGTGATGGGATTCCAAGTTCATTATATCTCACAATTCCACATCAAGCATGCTTAAATTCGCATGCAATATTATTTTTCCTTTAACTGTCAGCCCTGCCAACTCAGCTGTATGTCAAGTTGGGTTCCTTCTGTCCCACACGTCACCAACAGAACTAAAGTTTCTTCCAGCCAAATATGTCTGGTCCCATTAAGTGAGTACCAAAGTGTCAGCTGAGAGGAAAGAAAATGTCCTTAGTGGCTTCTCCTGGAGTGCAAGAGTGCGGGAGACGCACGCCTTTGTACCCACTCCCTGCCCTCATAAGAGCAGGCCGGAAGACTTCAAAATTTTGCATCATACACTGTATCTCCAACATATTTGCTTTTTATTTTAAGAATAAAAGCTTTTTATTTAAAGAATAAAATAAACATCCATTATGTCACGCAAACCGGAAACAAGAGATGTCCAAGTCTTGCAGTCCCGTAAACTCGCATTCTCATTCTTCCCCAGTTTTTCACTTTAGAAAGAAAGAAGGGACTCTCCTCCCTTCTCCCTGCCCATTTCTCTCACTCCCTTTTCACTGCCAGTTTTGGGACATAGACCTCTGAGTTTATGGGAGATCCTAGAGGGCAAAGAGTACCAGAGCAGCTAAAGAGCACGCAGATGTTGTAGCAAAGGTGTTCCTAAGATGGGAAGGACTGCCTGGAGGGGCACCCTGGGTGAAAAACCTTGCAGCTGGCTGGACTTCAGCTGAGGGAGGTAGCCTGAGGGATGCCCAAATTGGATCCCTCGCTATGGCTAGATGAGCTCTGGATTTTTCCATTCTGAGGATGGATGGTGCCTCTGTGTCACCCCCAGCCCCAGTGTGGGTGCCATCCTGCAGTGAAATGCATGTAGGAGGCTCAGCACGCATCAACATGTGACCGTATTTACTGTATGAGAACCACAAGGGATAAATGACATTTAGCAGCCGCCCTTCCATCTTTCTGCTCAAAGAAGATAAACTCAGGGTTTCCTTGCCTCTTCCCCACCCCCATCCCACTTCTCCTTCACTAAATGTTCAGCCCCCCTGTGCAGCCTGCTCTGGCCCTCTCCTGTCCAGCTCTCCCCAGGGGCCAGACTGCTGCAGGGCAGCCTGGTTTGCACTCTCAGTGTGATGCTCCCTTTTCTGACCTGGCAACAGCAGCTGGGCAAAAGTTACCTTCCCAGGCTCTCACCTCCTTCATCTGCAGGCCCACAGCCACCCCACTGTACAGCGTTAAGATTTTCTAAATCAAGCCATTTGTAATTAAAAATTAAAATATTTACAGCAAACACAGATGGCTACTGCCATGTGTTAGTGTTAAACTGAGCTGAATCACCCCCAGAGTAGCAGATGAAGGTAAAGATTTCATGTAGCCTGGTAATGAGTCACAAGTGCCATAATTTTTAACTTTTTTTTTTTTTAAGAGCAGAACCCCACTTTCATTATCTTCTTTCTGACATTTTAAGGGTAACATATTAAAAAGCGAGCATGAAGAAAGCTCTTCAAAGAAATATACAGATGCATAATCTGTAAAGACTAAGTGAAATGTAAGACTGCACGTGAAATGAATCAGTGTCTTCGGAGGTGTGAGGCTCAGTTTAAGTTGTTACCCTGCATAAAACCAAAAAAAGAATATTATGAAACTGCTCATTTATTTCATTTCTTTCAAAGATGACAGGCTGTGTATTTTATCGGGAACAGCCATGGCTGCTTTTTGCAGTTTGACAGCTCTAGGGTCTGCACCAATAACCAGGGAAGCGAGCTCTGCAGTCCAGGACCTGCCATCAAGAATCTTTCAGGAGAGGGACAGAACTGACAGAGGAAACAAAAACATCTTACACTACTGTGATATTTGCCAGGATCCATCTGGCAAAGCCCTCCGTGTGTTTCTTAAGGCTCAGTGTACAGGGAGTTTCACGTTGATGCTCTTGACTCCTGAACTACCATATATTTCAAATTAATTATTCATGTTTCATCACAAAGTAAGCTTTCACCGCTTTTTAATCCTGTTAGCCAACGTTGCCTCAGCCAAAGGAGCAGGATTCTGTTTCTTCTTGTGGGAGATCTTATTTGCATTGCTTCCTAAATCTCAACTTGATGACTAATCAGTTGCAACTGAGCAAACCCAGTGAAAATAAGAGCTTGCAGAGGTGTCACTGAGGGTTTAATTAGGCTTCCAGATCCTTTATTACCAATAACCTTGTTGCATAACTAAAGGAAAGACCCAGCCAGAGTCTAATTCTCCATCTGGTTTGCAAAAGGGGCAATTACCCAAAAGTTTTCTTTAGAAATTTAGCACGTTTAAGAGAGGTTAACTCACATACAAATGTAGAACTCCCAACCCCATTATTACAGTAGCACTTTTTCAGAGGAGGCTTATATATTAAAATCAACATTGCAAAATAAATTGTTTTGCAGAACTTATAAAAGAAAACGGGCTTCTCAGGGAAAACTCTAAGCCAGTGCTAATTAGACTTAAAAGCGTGATGACGAGCAGAAAGATCAGGATTTTCACACCACTAGACGTTTCTCAGCATTTCCATTAGCTACACTATTATTTGGGGTGACAAGAAAACTGAAAAACTGGAGTAACATGCAATCGGAGTAAATGCTAGCAATGCTGATTGAGTGGGAGACGGTGTTTTCAGAATGATTACTGAGAGCTTCTTCTAAGAATAAATGACATAATTGTTTTGCATTCTTAGAATAATTAGACTGAGTAAACTATACTAGCAACAAAGGGAAGATGGTAAAGGTGCCTGACTTTCATTTGCAGTGAAGAAAAACTACTGCTAGATAAGATAACAATTTGCATTACCAAACCCCTAAATTTACATTAGAACCAAAAGGCAGTAGCTCCCCCTCCTTTTTTCATTGTTTCCAGTATCAGGTGAACACTCAAAAAGGACAGACCCCGTACCCTTAAAATGAGAAAAACCTGGAAAATAGTACACTGTTAAGAAAAGAAGCATCACATTCACCTCTTTCAAGTACTACATTTTCAACTCTGATCCAAGCTGCACTGAAGCTAATTAAAAGATTCACATTACCTTCAGTAAGATCTGGATCAGAACTAACTGAGGCTGCTAAAGTCACCATAATGTTCTGACACTAATTATGTTTATAAGAAAAATCTATATAACGCTGATTTCAAATGTTGTTAAATGTTTAGGAATCATCAAGTCAAAGGAAAAGAGGAAAAGCAGTAACAGACACCAACTCAATTCACCCTAGAGCTGTTGGAAAAGAAGGAAGGACCACCAGCTTCCTCAATTTCTACAAAACTATATATGTTTCTGCAGAAAACAAACTAAGCTAAGTAATCTTAGAAATGTGGAAATGAATCCCACACAACTTCCCTTAGTCACCACATGCTGAAAGTCCCGCAGATGCCAAAATTGTGAAGCTCTGCAGAACACGACTAGAAAAAGCAGCAGTGCAGACAGATACAAAGCATATAGTGACACTACCAGATAAAGATACATTCAAAACTGAGGTTAGCATGCCCAAGGTAATTGAGTATTAAAAAAAACAATAAAGACAAGGTAACTTTAGCACAGTTCAAATTCAGAGGCTTGAGCAGCTGCCAATATCTTGAATTAAAACCACATTATCTTATCTTTGCTGACAGTTTAAGTCCAATTAACCAATTCAGGTTAATGAACCACAGATGGAGATTTACCAGAAGCTAGGTCTCAGCTGATGTGTCCTAACATCCTACAAAAATTTTCATAGCAAGAGTCATGCCATTTCAGGAGATCCATGCCCATTACACTACAAAAATGAGAGTAACTCTGCAGTATCAGTTTTATCCAGAGAGCCGCAGGACAGCTTCCTGAGATATAAAATGCAGCCACCTCTTCAGAAGAGCATGACAGAGTTGCTATAATAACTGCACTTCTGCTACTTAAAGTAACTGTAATATGTTTTGTAAGATTGGTTTCAGTTGCTGTTTTGGGACTGGCTTTTAACATTTCAAAGAGTCAAAACTGCATTTAGACCATATATAAAACACAAGAAGCATCAAGAGGAAAAATGGGGGCAAAAGAAAAAAGGAGATAAGGAGGTGGAGAGACAAACTTACGTGCAAACATGCATACACGTACATTTTCAGGTCTATACAGAGCTAATAGCAAAAGCATGCATGACAAACTATCAGGTTTGGTGATAAACCTTAGATTACCTCCTCACACAATATCGGTTGCAGTTTAAATGCTCAGAGGAAGAAGCCAGAATCTTGTTGTGAGAGGTTGTTTGGTTTTTTTGCAAAGGAAACCTTTCAGTACACAGTGTAGCAAAAGTTTCTGTTTATGGGGTTGTTTCCAAACACAGTGTCTCACAACTTGAAAACCATTCCATTAGCTCAAACCAGTGGCCCATCCAGTTCTGCTGACTCTGTGTACTGAATGTCCCCTGAGGAAGGCAGAAAATAACGCTGCGCAGTGAAAACTTATGGAATAGTTTTCCTATAAATATCTGTTCTGTTATTAAATAGGAGCAAACTGATATAACTACAGAGGTCAGGGGATACAAGGGCACAACTGTCATTCTCCCCCAGAGAGGTTTGGCTACCACACGGCACAGCATCCCCATCTGACAACACAGCCCTCCCCACCCTTCTGAGCCCACGCCTGTAACCCACGTAGCTCCAGCTGTAGTAATTTCCCAGCTGAGGGAAAATTTACCATCCTTAAGTGTCTTTTAACATACAGTTGTGCAAGAGCTTAAAATCTTTAGATCGCGTACTATTTACTTTTCTGCAAAGCATCGGCGCTCTCCGAGCAGCCCACAAGCATTCGTTCCAAGCGACCGACACTCACACCAACTATTAAGAGTGCAAGTTACTTCTCATCTTCGATTTTTATTGCAGTGCAGATGACACGGCGCGTGCCTTTCGGAACAGTCAACGCTGACTTCACGTTCGGACTCCAAAGCTCGCTCCTGTACCTGGCACGGCTGCTGAGGCGGTCCCTCAGCCTGGGAAAAGGGAAGACAGACAGCCTGACCCCCAGCACCCCTGTGGGAAGCAGCAGGGACTTGCTATGGGCGTAGTAGTAGTCTCTTGCTCTGCTTCCCAAAGCCTGTGCAACGAATCCTCTTCATAGAATGGTTTAGGTTGGAAGGGACCTTCAAGATCACGTAGTTCCAGCCCCCCTGCCCTGGGAAGGGACACCTTCCGCTAGACCAGGTTGCTCAGAGCCCTGTAACTTCATTAGTTTCCACTACGACACAAAGCGGTGGGGGGAGGTAGAGGGGGGTGTCTCTTTAATCAAAAATGCAAGTAACTGAAGGAGCACGGTGGAATAACCACCCCAACTTCGCGCCTTCGGGGCCCCCCTTTTCTAAAAGCCTTCCTCCCCTCCCAAAGCCCTCACCTCAATCCCACCGCCAAGCGGGAATCGCTCCTTCCTCCGTCCCCCTCAAGCCCCCATTTCAAGCCCAAACGCCACCGAAAGCTTCACCCCCCGCCTACCTCACCGAAGCCCCACAGACACGCCAAGGACCCGGGGAGGAAGTTTTCACCGCCGGAGCCGCCTCACGCCCCTCACAGCCAGGGCGCGGCGCCCCTCGCTCGCCCCCCTCCTCCCAAAATGAAGCCCCCCCCCCCGCCTAACCGCCCACCTGCCGAGCAGGGGGCCAGCGATGAGGTGCGGAGGCTGCCCCCCAGGCGGGTCGAAGGAAGGGGGCACTCACCCGCGCAGTGGCCGTAGGGGCAGCAGGAGCCCGCCGCGGGGTGGAGCGGCGGCGGCGCGGCGGCCGGCATGGCGCGGAGGCTGGGTTCGGTTCGGTTCAAGCTCGGCCCGGGGGCTGCCCGCACCGCGCCCCACCGTCAGGCGCGGTGTCTCCGCGCCGCCTCCCGGCAGCGAGGGCAGCGAGAGGGAGGGGACCCGGCGGGGAGGCGGCGCTGCCGCCGCGTAACGGTCACACCAGCGGTCACACCGGCGCAGGCGGGCGGGGGAGGGGTCCGCCCTCCCGGGGCAGCCCCGCGGGACGGCGCCTCCCCGCCGCCATCTCCTCAGCCCCGCGCCCGCTTCCCTCCCCTCCCGCTCCCTCCGGCGCCACAGCGGCTTCCCGCCTTTCCCCCGGGCCCATCTCCTGTCAGCTGCCGGCGGAGCCGTCGTGCCCGGCCCCAACCACCGAGAAGTCGCCGGTTCCCCCCTCAGCCGGACGCCCGCCCGCCTGGCGCGGGAGTTGGCTGTGTGGCGGGGCCGTTCCCCGGGTGGCACGTCGCCAGGCGCAGCTGCAAGCCCACTCATGAGCGCAGACGCTTTTGCTGTAGCCCCCTTACACGCCGAGTAGAATTGGTCAGTCATTTAATTTGGCTCGGATTAAAAAAGACAAGGGCTAAGCGATGTATGTAAAGCGTACGTTGGGCGCGTCGACAACTGGTCGCCCGACGTCTTCGTAAAGTACGAGTAGGTGAGGAGGAGCAAGGAGTTGATTTCCCGCGCCGTGCTGCAGCATCCAGGCTGCCCATGGGATGCTGGCGACGCGTCTGGCACGTGTAGCCATACAGGCACGTTTGGAAAATATGTGAGAGTGAAGTGATGAGCCACAAAGCTGATTTAAGGATTGTATAAGAAGAAGTCGGACCGCTTACCATGCTAAGAAGGAGATGCGATGTGGTTACAGCATGTACATACCTTCATAGGGGCGAATACCAAGAATTAAAAGACCCTTTAATCTCGTAGAGGAAAAGAAGAATAGAGGATTGATGTGTGGAAGCTGAAGTCGGACAAATTCAAATTAGAAATGTTATCAATGGGAGTGAGTAATCATTGGCACAAATTACGGAGGGAAGGTGTGTTTTCTTCTCTGGAAATCTCCAAATAAAACAAAATGCCTCTGTGGAAAATATACTGTATCCCAATAGAAGAAGTTGGACTTAGCACAGGCATAATTAGATAAAATTAATGGCCAGGGATCTCTAGTAAGTCAGACTTTCCATCGTTCTGGCCTCAAACTGTATGAACAGGACAAAGCAGCACATGCCAAACATATCCCTTATTACTCTGATTTCTGTCGTTTATTGAAAGTTTTGTCCAGCTGCCCCATTTAACTAACTTGTTTTCTATGATTTTACTTCTGGAGTATTTCATCATTTCTAAAGCAATACAGTCTGACACAAACACTTCTTGATCAATATTTATCCTAAAATGTATGTCGCTGCTCTTTAAGAGTTGAGTGTAGACAAGGACAGAAAGCTCAAATATCTTTTCTGGCTCTTTGACACAGAGCATTTATATTTTGCTAAATTATCTGGTGAATGTAACCATGTAAAATAAAAGCGTAGACAAAAACTGTCATGTAAACTAGTAAAAAAACAGGTTGTCAAAACCCGCAACGTTATAATACCAAGTTAGCAGCTTGCTATCTAAAAATTTAGCATAATTTCACTTTTGTTTGAAATCTTCCAGTTTGTTTAAAGTCTCAAAAGCTCTCTAATTCCATATTTATTTTCTTATTTTTGCCTTACCCCATTGTCTAGAGCTTGTTAATCCTACAGTCATCGTTACCTGTTTGCCCTGAGTATCAAAGTTATTTTCAAATAATAGGCCTTCAGGATTAGGACTGCCTGGAGGAGCACAACTAAAGTGTTGCTTTTCAGTCATTTTTTACACATGCAGCTTGTATGGTGTAACAGGCAGCCTCTTCTATCACACTCAAGGCCCATGTGAAATCTTGGCTTCACTAAAGTCAACGGGAGGTGTCTTCTGCTATTCCTCATCTTTCACATGGTTCTTTAAACAATGCTACAACTAATTTCTGCAGTTCTTGGCATCTCAATGGCTTAACACTGTCTTAAGAATCCAGGGACTGTCTTTGGTTCCTGGCTCTGGGACTCTTCCATCAGGTTATTCCACATTTCTGTGTGTGACCTTTTCCACCTGTAAAACGTGGCTAATAACACCAGTCAAAGGGATTTGCTGTCTACAGGTGCAAAATCCTTAGAAGAGCTAAGTATCAATCCTAATTACCTGGTATTACTCCCTGCAGTTGGTTTCCGAAATAAGAATGTAACATGACTCAAAAGTCAACACTAAATCAATAGCACTCACATGCTTAATGTAGAATGAAAAACAGATGAAGAGTGAATACAGACTTCTGAAGACATTTCATTCCTACGTGCCTCTGGAAATTTGTCACCTCTCTCTTCAACAGGCAGCGAAGCTGATTTCCCTTTAATCCACTTTTTAACCAGCCGGTGATCTCAACCATCCCATTCCTCTACTAAACCATCTGCAACTTCCTTACTATTTCTTAATACGCACAACCACGAACCCCAAGATTTGTTTCTCACCAATAGCCTTTTAACCTGCAAGAATGCTTCATTTCACAGACTGAAATTCCAGGCTAATGACTTATTAACAGGAAGTTGTCAAATACACGTCTCTGTGTGTCGCACACCCAGGTCATACATGGTATATACATATACCTATGAGTGACAAGAGCTATGTTGGAACACCCCATGTAGATGGATGTTCAGTCTCTTTTAGGAAGAAATCCTGCTTTCCTTTGACCTTGTCCTAAACTCAGTGATTTCCTTCTGCCTTAGAAATCACCTGTACTTTTTCCCTCCCTTGAGACCCAGGATTCTGCTGGCACCTGTTCTGTTTCAAGGGCTGTACTTAAATTAAAGGAGATCTGTAAAACAAAAGATCCTACTCATCCTCCTGAGGAATTATTCTCTCTAGATGATCATGCTCCAAGATTTCATTTTCTGTGTTTCTTGTCACATTCTTAAGAAAATATCATTAAAATAAAATCCACGTTTTTTCATGGTGGATCTATTAAGTTGTACCCCAGATATGATCATCCTTTCCAATATCATAACGTATTGTTTTGATAATGATAAGTCACCTGTACACACTTACCATATCGAGTGAGGAAAAAGTAGCAAGAGCAGGGGAACAACTGAACTATATATATTTATTTGCCTCTATTTGTTTTAGGTAAGTTAAAAGACATTACGATTGCCTGCTGACAAGAAAAAATCAGCTACTTTAAGCTTAATCAGTTCATTCACGAAGTCTGATGAGAGCTGTCTTCCTAATGTCCAGAAATCTAATCTAGAATATTGAAGAAATCAGCATAAAAGTAGCAGTTTAATAATGTGGTTTCAATAATGAAAATGTTAGCTTGTTATTTGTATGTGCAAGTCATTCATACACAGTGGTTTTCCAGCTTGCTGATAGTCCTGGAGGAGGCAAATTAGGTTTGAAGTCTCGAAGCCCAGTGCTATAACCTAATCTGTCCTTAGTCTATAAAGAAAAGTGCATATCCTTTTCAGATGAATCTGAATACCCCACGGCACTGGGATATTCCAAACACCCGAGAGCCGATGGCTGCTTTGGGCACATTCAACTTTGTCACATCATGTGGCACAGAGTAGCTCTCGCTGACACAGAGCTTGAAATACAGACAACGTGTGACAGGCATCCTGACACTGCTGCTACTGGCAGAACTAACAGGGGTGATTTCATATTTGCAAAAATATCTATATTGTAAATAAGACAGCAGTTAATATGGCTCCCTTAAAAAAAAGCAAGCCAGTGCATTTAATATAAAAATAAAGACAAAAAACCTGACCTTTACAGAGGACTAAAAATAAGACTGACTTTTCTCCAAACTGTGTTTCTATCTCATGTTCTGTGGCTTGAGTATATGAAATACAAGGGATAAAAGATGAAGGAATTAATCTGAATAGTAGCTAACAGTGAGCTGCTGTTAGAACTCCAGAAGCGCATTTTTCAGACCTCATCAATAAGAAATGAAGAGCCATCAGTAAAATAACAAAAATGGCAGGCATTATTCAAACCACAAATACCAAACTACATGTGACCAATACAGGTTTTACCTGCCACCTGCAAAGACAGATTTAAAAAAAAATAAAAATCAAAGAATTTACATCCATGCTACTCCTTAGATATATGCTAAATGTAATGAAGAAAATAGCTCCCAATAGAAACCAAGTCCTAATATGTGAGTGGAACCGGGACAATATATCATTTTTTCCGAACAGTGATATCACAGTCATTTACACAACAATAGCACTGAAAAATTCACAAGATCAAGAAAAAAGGTCACGATCCAAAACTTCCTCAGCCTCAGTCAGCAGACCAGCAGATACGCAAAGCAAAAACCAGACTTTGACACCTTCTTATTACCTAACCAAGAATAATGATAATGAACATAATTCTGTACTTCTTTCCAGAATTAACTTTTTGTTTAAAGGGCACATTTAGAAAAAAAGCACTGTAGTTTCACCAAAGTAAGTTGTGTTATCTTAGCTCTAACATACTGCCTTATTTCAGTTTCTAAGTCATGAATATACTTAATCAGTGTCAAATTCAGATAATTAGAAGCTGCAATGGAAAAGGGCATTGTTAATAGGTGTATTATAAATGGCAACGTTTTGATGATGTGGGATAATTCTCAATGACTTGTTTTAGCAACTATTAATGTATTATTTTAAGAGAGACTTGTTGGTATCAAATGAGTAGGAATTGTGACCGCCTGACGTCCCCTGACACTCCAGATTTGTGCTTTACCTGTGCTAAACCAATGCGTACAGGATTATGACTCTCGCCTTCTAGGAGGACTCACAGAAAGGCACGTTCATCATTAAGACACTTCTCAAGGGAGACATTTTATATACTAATAATGCCTTTCATTCAAGTATGTCAAAGCTCATCAACATTCAGTGAACTCACACAGTGATGATGTAAAGCACGTGGGATCTTCAGTAAGAGGTGACCTGATCAAAACCTAGAGCTGGAGAAAAACAGTTAAGGTGCATAAACTTTATTTTATTTTATTATTTATTGAATATAACTATTGAATAGATATTATATTATATTAGAATATTATATCTAGTATATATAATATCTGTAATAGATATTATATATATTGAATATCTATTGAATATTAGAAGTTAGAAGATTGAGGCACAAAGAGACTCAATGAGGGTCACATAGCAAGTCATGGAAATAGAAATAGAAACAGAACCCAAACTGCCAAACTTTCTGAGCCCAAATATTTACCATTATTATTACAATATATGATGCTGGATGTATTTCTTGAAAGTACCCTAGGTATTTAGTCACCTACATATACACACAAGCTCGTTGTGTTTAAGAAGCCAAATTCCCTGGCTGACAACATAGCTTTAAAAGGACGCTCCCTTCCTTGCTCAGAAGTTTTGAACACTTTCCCTGCTTTGAATACCTCTACTTGCTATATATCAGCTTATTTCGTGCCCTGATGTAAAGTGAAGAGGAACCTTAGCTTATATGAGACACAATTTTCATTGCCACTAACAGCTCAGGCAACAGAGAATTTAGCTGCAAACAGCGTGAGACAGTGTTTGTACAGATACATTTTTAAATGACACAACTCATAGTGTTTGGAAGCAGCCGGTTTCTACTTACTAATCATGTCTATATTCTTGTTGTAGAAATGGAATACTACCAGAAAAATAAAGATGGATGGGAAAAAGGGATCAGTAAACCAGGAATAACAGTGCCAGTCTGACACCATCTTTTACCTCAAGGTCATTTAATCTAACACAGGTCAGTACTGATGAACATGTCAGAGTTCTGAGTGCCACCAGAGGAAAGCAACTGCTTCTGACAAGGCAAGAGAGGCATCACTGATTTTCTGGGCACCTCTTCAAGTAACCTGATGGGCAATATATGTTTCTCTCTCCATGTTCAGCAGCTGGGCTTGATGAATAATTTCAATCCTCACTTCCGCATTGATTGAAAAGGCTGGAACAGGGAAAGTATTTCTGTTTCCAGAGTAGATGGACTGGACTCAAATTGCCCAACCTCTGTGCATCTTTGGGAAATGTGGCCACAGCCTGTTGCATTCATACATGCAAAAGGGAGGGACTTACTGAGATATTGCAGTTAGTCTTCTGTGTAATATGGCTGTAGATCTTTCTTAAATTAATTCTCACTTAAATTAAAGCTGATCTTTTGAAATAAGGACTTGTCACATAAACAGTGCCCTGGCTTATGGTTGGTGGGAAAAGCAAGAATTTTAAAATGGCAGATTTGATCTGAGAAACCTCCCAAATGCTACAAAATGTGGGCTTTTGCATTATTGTAAGAAACATCCCATCTTCTGTGCCTTCATGAAGAACACTTGAAAACTGCCTCTTGCACAAAGTCCAGTCTAACTTGTGATTCTTAGGAAAGATAGATAAGGAATCCATATTTTCCTCCTCACTTTTTAATACATTCCACTGCAGTTAAAATTCAGACAGCAAACAGGGCACTATCACTGTTGCTTTCTGCTTGCTTGCAATATCACTTTTCCCTTTCTTCTCCAGGACAGAACTTGTTGCTTCCCCATGCTTTTGCAGTGCCAACCATGGCGGAGTTTCTGGTCGCCTCCTCTGTCTTTCCATAAGAAGCATGCATGACATGGAGAGAACTCGGGCACACAGAGATTCAGCATTTCACCACCATTCCCCAAGGAGAATTCATGGGGTAAGCCTACACAGGCAGTGATCTCATGGACACAGACCTCAGTGGGACTCCTCAGCAATCACATTAGGCAGGTCAAACCACCTGGGAAGACAGGCTATGGGACCAGCCTGCTCTTACTGTGTCCTCATGAGATCTGAAAAGAGCCAGACCTCCATACCGAAACATAAAGCCACTGCAACAGGAGGTAATCTGTTGCTTTGTACCCAATAGGGAGGAGAGTTCAGAGCATGTAACTTACCTTCACTTGTAGTACCTTAACCCCCAAAAGATTGCCTTGCAATCCCAGTTATTCAATCCATTATCATCATAGTACAGCAACACTGAGAGGCGATGATGTAAAGTGGCACATCTTGGCATCTGGAATTATACAAATGCATTGTGACAAACATCTAACAGTCCGATGAGCTGGGTCCAAAATTACACTTTAATTAATTGTGGTTTGTCAGTTATAATAGGGAAAAAGGACAAGGTTGAACCACATGGAATAAGAATGTTTCTAATGGATTACAACCCACACAAGGAGAAGTTAACATATTTTTGTTTGTATGACTCATAACCCCTTTCATATCCACAGGAACCTGTGTTTAGCTATTTAGTTCAGAAGAATAGGGAAATAAAGACCATTTGTGATCCAAGTCAGTAACAAAGAAAGAAAAGTCCTACAAGAGAGAAAAGTATATTGAAGAAAAGAATGTGGTGGGGAAAAAAATTGCATCACTGACAAGGCCAAGAGACAAGACAAGCCTGTGCATGGTAAATGCATAGAGTGTTCACACATTTATGCTAAAGACAATGTGAACACAAATATCTTTAATAAGAATATAATTCTCAGGAGAATTCTCAGGAGAGGTCACAGCAGCATGACAATTCATGAGTGTCTGAAAAGCATGTGATGAAGCAGGATCCTTGAAATAAATTACTTTTTTCTCCCCCTTTTTTCCTTTGTCTCAACAAAGATTTTAACAACCTTGCATAAAAGTGAATTAATACTGCTCAGCCATATCCGAAGAGACAGTGTATTTCAAGTGTTTTGCACAGTTGTCTATATTTATTAAGTATTTATAATGTTTCCTTAAAACATTTCGTAACACCGTATTAAAAATGCAACATTTTATTTGGGACCTTGCAATGCAGCAGGGGAGTCCGGGGAAGAGATTCCAATGGGGAGGCAGGAGACTGAGCTCTATTCTCAGCTCAGACACTGATCTGCCCTGGAGCCAGGCGCAAGTCACCTCATTTTGTGGCGCTTGTCTTTCCTCTTCCACTCTTTGCCTGATTAGCTATGATATTTTGAGGGAAAAGCATAGAGGGGAATGGGGGACAGGATTATCTCCTACAGCATGTAGATACAAAAAATAGTACCTTCAGGCTCCACTCTCAGCTAGGACCTCTTGGTATTACTGAAGTATAAATAAGAATATTACATTGCAAAGCACCCTCTAACATTTAGAAGAAGATGGTGTGTAAAAACAGCCACCAGCTGTTCCTTTTCTGCATGCTTAGGACAACTGGTGCCACCCCGTAACTTTTGGAGCCCTGGTTGAATTAGCTATTTATACTGGACTTTGATGGACAAGACACCAAATCAGCAAGAGAACCAAAACAGGAGAACCTGTTCTGGCAACTTTTTTTTTTTTTTTAATTAATCTCACAACGTAACAATGATTTTTTGGAGCCTCAGCTACAGTTAAATGAGAATTTGTATTACCATAAAAAAAATGCTCAGCCCTCCTGATTGAGAAAGAGTATCTTGAAAATATCAGCCTTACAGGTTGAAGAAGGAGCAGAGAAATACACAATACTGGCATTACCTGTTTCAATCCTGACTTCCCAAGGAAGAAAGACTTTTGAGGCTGTGATTTTCTCCACCTGTCTTATTTGACACTTTCCTTCTCCTCACCCAATAATTTTGAAACCACTGCTAATTTCTACCAAAATTGACAAGTGGGTAGGCATTTGAAATACAGCTGTCTTGTATACATTTTGTGAAAACTTAAAGCTGGCTAGCACGCAACCAGCCAGATTATTTTCCCTCATGAGGGAAAAGCAACCAGGATGTAGCTGCTCTTCACGTATGCACCTGCTGACAACCAACAGGCAGTCGAACATGGGGAATCATCCATGGGTATCTTCACATTAGCCCTGGCCCTCTTTCTCAGGGCAAGCATTGACAGCTGCTGCATCAGCAGCACAGGGTGGAGACCTGACATTATTCCCATTGGAGGAAAGCGTAAGGGAGATAAAAGAGTGGAGGCAAAGGACAATTCATAGGAAATCAGGATTGCTTTGTCCCGCTGCTCATGGAAAAACTTGCTTAAATCTCACTGATTTTAAGATAAGGGCCACCACACCACAGCACAGACACTCTGTCAGTTTTAGAAGAACACAGTAAAATGAGCACATGGCATTAATTTTGACCCCTTAGAGAAGCACTTTAAAAGTCTTGCCACCTTTTTTTGATAGCACTTTGCTTTGCTTCCTGTGCTAATATGCAGTATTACATTATTTACAAGCTTTTGAGCTCTTTATTCATTAATTTCATTGCTTTCCTGACTTAGCCTTGCAAAACAAGAGTGCAAAAGATGCACATAACTGGACAAGATGAAAAATCATGAGAAAGTGTGTGGTTTTCCACTGGTCCTAATGAACTTTGCTCAACCCCAGAGACCACAGGGGAAGCTGAAGTACTGAAAGTGCTTCTACAGAGATGCCAATCTACCCATACCCAAGTAAGGGAGAAAGATGTAAAAGGCGAGAGCAGGCAGTTAAGTGCTTTATTAGGATTTTGATGGAGATGGTGGTTTAGCACACAGCCACGTGGCAGCAAGCCAATTTTTTTCTGGTTTTGCCCTTCTTCTTGTGGTGTGGTGAAAGAAAGTGGAGAAAAATTTGAGGGGCCTCCCAAACCATGGCTACTCATCCAAGAGGACTGTGCCTAGTATAGCTTTTCCTCTGCCATGTGTCCTTCAGACACATTAATAAGCTCCTTGAGAGGGAGGGGGAAACAATCTCTTTTCCCTGCTCCTGCCCACATACATTACACATCAAACAGTATGGGCAAAATCCTGCGTCCCCCCTCCCAGCTCAGTCAGATCAGAGCTGCCCCTGTCTCCGAGTTGTCTTGTTGGAACAGAACTTGGTATAAGATATTCAGGGTAAGAAGTTTTCTGTCCCTCCTTCCCTCGCTCAGATTTGTGGTCCCAGCTTATTCTCTAGTGCTCTATCCAATGCTGTTTGCACAGTCTTGTTTTCACAGGAGGCTCAAACTCAAATGGTTGATGTAGGAGCACTGTTGCAGAGATGATCTCTTACAGAGTTAAATTAGCTGTTCTGCAAGAGATGAAGAATACCTTTCTACCAGGCCTCCACTCGAATTTCATACCTAAACAGCTAGGCTAAGCTTTTGAACTGCTTTGAACTGAGACCTAAGACTAGATGAATTTTGCTCCTGCTGAAAGGGATGAAATTTTTCTGTATGTGCTGAATAAAGAGGAATAGTGCATTGACATGAATGCTTTTTCAGTCTCCTCAGGCAGAAGGCATGGATGAAGTATTAAATTTACAGACAATGTTATTTATTGTTACGGCTACAGATGGCTACAACCTTTTATTTATACTTTTCTCATTCCCAGTGTTCTTCACAGTCTCCATCTCAACCAAGGAAAACTAGGCTTGACATTTCAACGGTGAAAAGGTAACAAAAGAAAAACAGGTGGCAATTTCCTTCCCTCTGAGAAAATTCAGACAGTCTCTTCAAAGCCATCTTAAATCCATTGCAGATCACTTCAGAGAACCCCATGTGGCACTTCAAGCAAAGGCACCACAAAGCAGTGGGGGCCAGCTGCCTGTGTCACTTCATCTAGTCAAGCAGTAGTTTGCCTGGAAAACATGCTATGTCACCCAAAAATTTAAGTTCACTTCAAAAACGTCCCCTGCAAACACCACTTTTCCCTCCCTTAAATGATCCATAAATCTCTCTCAAATAAGGAAGCAGGAGCGAAACAGTTCAAAGTAAGCAAACGGTTTCTAATCCCTCTACACTTGTTAGGAACGAGCCTGCGATGGAGTATTTGCTCACAGCCTGGGAGCCTAGGGACAATATTTTGCTACCCAGGCAACTTATTCACATCATCAGTAAAGCCCTGTGGATAGTGTCTGCACATTAATCTGAATGAAAAACCCTGCATCTCACCAGCTATGTCTTATATTTACTTAACAAGATACAAATACAGCATCTGTCTGATGGCTTTTTTAAAGAAAGGAGTGAAGTTTACAATGAAAACTTGATCAGAGTTTTTAGCCAGTGTTTTATCCTCCCGTGCCTGTGCTGAAGATCACCATAAAACTGTCAAACGCAGTCCAAGGATGCATTTCCCTTACATGAAGCTGGTGCTGAAATGTGACATACCTTAAACCTTTGTGTGAAACCGAAGATGTGATTCAAAATATCAGGGATTAATTAGAATTATCTGTTGACTTTTGCCATCAAAGATGAATAGAAGAGCGAGTCAGCCTTAACTAAAGATGTAAAAACTCTTAGTGTGTTTGCTGAAACCAACCAAATGAGATGCTTTTATGGATAACTGCTCATTTCAGGGACAAACCTGGAGACTCTGCTCTTTAAGAGAAAACGGGCGTTCCCTGTATAAATTCTACCCACTTCAGGTCATTGATTGAGGCTATCCGGAGTTTCAGACATTTTTAAATACTGAATGTATTAAATACATAGGTCATACATGTGCCAATGCATGCATTGGTCAACATCAATACTGTACAGCGCGTTACAAATTCCCAAGAATCAGAGCTGAGGAAATTAATTCAGTCTGTGCAGAACTGTCTTTAACATTATTTCAGAAATGAGTGCAGGCTAGCCGTTCCCCTGACCTTTCCACTGGAAGATTTAAGGAGGCTACACCCATTATTTCAGTCTGCTCAGTGCTTCCTGCCCTGTGGTGTGAATTGCACTTGAAAATCAAGACAATAACAAAAAATTGCCTCTCCAGCAAGTTGATAAGGTAAAGAGCAGCATCATGTGAATACATTTTTGCTTTATGTTTTAAAATTCTTTTTTCTTTTTTAAGGCAGGAATGGGAATTCATGTATTTGAGACATTTTTTAAAATAAATGTTTTAATCAAATTTCTGTGTTGCAGTAATATATGCACCTATATTGGAAAGGCATAGAAAATATCTGGAGGCAAGACTACCAGCTTAGCAATTCTGAGCATTCAGTGAGTGCTTCAAAGGAGGACACTTCAGAGGAATCGCACTGTGGTAAATACTGAAAGTTTTCAATAAGAATTCTTTCAGAATAGAGTCTGTCTGAGCCCAGGTTTTTCTATGGCCACTTTTTTTGAGGTGAAGTTTTAGAGGAAAGCTGAGTCTCTCTGTTACAAAGTCAATGTGTGGGTGCTGTTAGTAACTCCAGTAGGTTGAAGATGACTGCACATGACTTACAGCTTTGTTTATTCACTGCATATTTTTTTTAAATGACATGGCATAAATCCAAAGGGAAACAATTAGTATCCATGTGCTGAGAAACAAAGCAGTGCCAGTTCTTTTATTCCTAATCTCTCAGAGGAGCAACCAAGAGCTAGATTTAAGACAGAACTAGAAGTCGCAGAAGTGAGCCTTAAGTTCCCCAAATCAAAATCACATTCCTGAGCATTTCCCCTTCCCCTTAGCCACCTCTAAATGCTGTCAGGACCTTCATTTTATCCAGAAGTTGTTTAGTGTAAAGCAGAACCATTGAGAGGGATGCGGGCTTCATAACTGAGTGACCCCAGTGCTAGGCTGCAATGTCTCGGTCCCTGTACCCCCTTCCCTTTCTCACTCAATAATTCTCTTAATGACTGTTTGCATTAAAGGGCCAGGTCCAAGAGGGAACCTTACCTCAAGGTTCCAAGAGGGAACCTTGGCTTTGTGTCATGTTCTCAAGGTGGGAGATGTTGGTCTGAATATCTTGGGTGAGGAAGAGGCTGACTGTGCTCCCCTTTTGTTGTTCAAGTGCTCCCACCATTTCAGTGTTGCCTTCAGGATGGGGCCTCAGGAGATGCTTTAGAGAGATGCATCCTATGTAGCCACCAGGGCACCCCAGACAGGGGTTCATCCTTCTCTCCATTATTTCCACAAGCCTCACCTGAGGCAGCTGTATGTTTTAGCTGATCTCACAAATCAGTGTAATGGCTGCACTGGATGGCATCCTGAAGAGTCTTATCCTCTACGTGAACTGCATATATTTCTGAACGGAGGATTTCAGATTTCGTTGTGGAACCGAGCACCTAGTATTTGGGTGCCTAACGCATTCATTGGACACACTGGCTTTTGGCTTTAGTGTGTTTTCACTTAACAGAAAAGAGGGAGAGAAAGATGCACGTTTGAGGTCACCACATCATTTGAGGTTGTCTATTAATTGTTCATTACTCAGCTGATACCAGAAAGAAAACATAAAAAAAATAAATTCAAAAACGCAGCTATCATCAAACGCACACAGAGCCTACAAGAGCTCAAATAGAAAGGTAACATATGGGTAAGGCTGAAAAAGCTAATTTTAACATTATTTAGTTCAGCAAGGAACACATCCTGATTCAAAATGTGGCTTTATTCTTATCTCACATTTGTTATACTTAGTTATTTTTCTGAAGATTGATTCTCACTTTTAGCAATTATTAAGACATGCTGTTTTGCAAGGAAGTGAGGTGTTTTTACTAAATCTGGTACATTTTCTTTGGTAACTAGAAGAATGTACAATTAGGTAACAATTTTTAGACTGTATTCTATTAGAAAAAGGCAGATAATGCTTCTTAGTTCTAAGGGGATTCCTTTTTATTCATGATTTGAGTTAAGCTAATTTGGATGGAAATTTCAATTACATATAAAAGGCAAAAACTTGATATGCTTTAATCAATTAAATATAATTATATGGAATACTATGAATAATAACAAAACATTTATTGAATTATATTTGAGTTAAAATTATTAGAGTAAGGAGTTCTTCCTGGCTATCTGTCCTTAAGGTATCTAGATGCAGAGGATGTTAACCCCTCCTCTACTAGGTTTTGTCATTAGGCTGTTAATTTTCTTTATCCAGGTTTCAACTCCCAATCAGCTTGTCAAGTTCTAATGGTTCTTGCATTGAGTTTAGTTTTTCATGCAGCAAAAAGTAAGAGTATCTACATATAATTTATTACTTCAGCAAATTCTATGCACAAAATCACTAGAGGTGATTTCACCTATTTCATTGACTGGACTTTTGTGTCGGACAACAAATACAGAGTTTTTTCCAGGTGTAATTTACAAGAATTTCATAAATAAATCTGATCTGCAACGTACATTTTCATGGCAATATTCAGGTCATAAGCTGTAAACACATTTTAGTAGAAAATATGCATGATAATGGGCCCAGTTGCATGCCACAATTGGTTTATTCTGTCTTTTCACACCAACGCAGAAAAATAAACCCTCAAACTTACATTTTAGTTTCTTTGTTAATCTAATCCTAAATTAGTCTGGAAATGGGTCAGTCAACAGTCTTTCATTCTGCTTAAGATATTTTTCTTATAAATGAAGCAAAAGGATTCTCTATCTTTGTTTATAAAACTGTTTTTGCTCAAGGCTCTTTATCTCTTCATATCAATCAACCAAGACTAATATGTGTGACAGAAAGTAGGACAGAGATCCCCAAAGAGGGACAAAAAAATGAGATGACAATCTGGAAAAGATGCAGGGTCGTTTCCCTTTCAGCTTCAGTGAAATACCTTGCTTTATGAGTCAGCATTGAAGACACAAATTGTTTGCAATTATAAAAATAGTAAGGTGATGAACGTCAGACATTTGCAGGATGTAATTTGCTACCCCAGTTTAGCAAGGCAGGAACAAACAGGACTGTTCGGTCTGAGATATCACAGTTAAAGAGCATAAACCCAGGAGCTGAATCCATGTTTTGGATACCTAATCAAGCATCCAGAACATCAGGCCCTTGTGTGACAGAGGCAGAAGCACCTCACAAAGGAAACCAGCCAAGAAGTCTAATGCTTCAGCAGCTTAGCTTAAGAAATCCTCATATGCACAGAGACATGCTCTCCTAGCCATGGAAATAAACACTTTCTAGAACCTGAGAAAGAAAGCAGGGGGTTCATTGCCCTGTAGACCTCACCAGCAGTTCAATACTATCGACGTCCAGTTGAACCACCAAGAGAACATCCCTTTTTTGATTTCTGATGGGACAAACAGGTCAGGGAGGTTCACAAGGTCCATGTCAGCTTGTACTTTGAGACTTGCCAGCCCTGCACTAAGACTTGAAGAATCTGACTCTGGGTTTGCTTGTTTTCCTTTTATACCCATTAAATTAATCTGATTTTTACCAATTTACTCCACTTTCCCACAAGTATAAATAAGATCAAAATGTGTCTGGAAGGGTTTATGCTGGCTGCAAGTATACTCACACAGCTACTTCCAGTGCATGGACAGCAGAATTTACAGATCTCTCTGAGCTTGTATTTAAATATTTTACCCAAATACATATCTTCATATAACCATGATTTTGAACTTGCTTTAAAACAGCAGTCCTTTTTTGAGGAAATGTGGAAAGCTAATTAATTTATATTGCAACAAATTACCAGAGCTGCTTTTTTCCCATTTAAAACAACCGCTGAGGGGGAAAACCTAAGATTTTGCAGGTGGAAACAGTACAGATCCTCTCACTTAGTGATTCTCTCCCTGCCATTCTCAGATGAGAAAATTCATTTTCCAGAAGAGCTTTAAAGTCATCAGTTCTAATGAAAGTGACTGGTAAATTAAGCCTGATCAAGGAAAGTAAATGACAGTGTAGTCCAGGGGAAGGCTGGGTCAGGCATGTACAGAACTGTCCATGTTAATGCCAGGCAGCTAGTCTGAGTCTGAATGACACGTATAGGGCCTGGGAGCAGAAGATGCTAGTAGCACAAGGACCAGCCCTACAAATCAGTATTCTTGTGCACCTGAAGCCTGTCACATATTCTCTCTTCCTAATTTTTTCCATCTCTAAATAGGAATGATCGGTGCATGTCCACTGGGATATCATAAAGCTCAGCTGCCTAATGTTTGTAAAGCATTTTGACAGTCCCAGATGGAAGCTGCTCCATAATTATGGAGAGCTGCCTCTACTTCCTTGATGCTGCTGCACTTTTTAATCCACCCTTTTATCGACTGGTATTTCATGCACCCTCCCTTGCAGCCGAAGCAGTGAGCGAACAGAAATGACAAAGTGCGCTTCCAAACTTCCCTCCCACTCACCTCTCCTCCATCTGTTGGAGAGAGAGATTTTATTTGCTGCAGAAGCGCTGTCTGGCTAAAAATGTGAGCACTTTTTACAGCATGATCCCACTCTCTCCTCCACACACACCCACTGCCCAAGTGCTTCATTTTAAAATATGACATCGCTTCTTAGCTAACACCCCGTGTAAGAAGAGGCTTCTACAGCACATTTTATTAGGTGCTGACTAAAAAGCTGCTATAAAATCCCACATGGTGTTCACTGCTGATCATCTCCACCCTACCTCTTAGGAACGGAAAAGAACAGAAGATATCCAACAACAAAGACTATTTTTCTTTCTCTTTTCCCTGTCACAAACAGTCCAATTCAGTCATATGCCTCACTATTTCCAGATTTTGAGGTTTAATCCTGAGCCTCGTAACCAATTGCTATTTCTCTTTGATACCTGGCTCCTGGATGGAAGTGCTCACTTCAGATTTTGAAAGAAAGCAGGAAGTTGAGCACCCTTGGCTGGGGAGGAAAATTAGGTTTGGCTGAAGACACTCTAAAAGATTCAGGAAACAAAGGTATATAGAAAGCATCAAAATTCATTAAACACACAATATAATCCTTTGGGTTTAAGCCACTTCTCAATCTGTGGAACTAGCACTACGAGGAGTGGGGAAAGCTTGTGGCCATGAATACAAGATTGTCCACCACTTGTAACTAAAGGGAATATAAAAACCTGTGTTCAGACACTATTCTAGTCCAGATCTTAAGGACTGGGCTTGAGATACTGTTTAAAGAGAAAGCACAAGAGTAATTAGATGAAAAAGGGAAATATTGCCTCTTTTATCATTGAGGTAAAACCTCCCGACTTCATTCTTATTCTGAATATTGCAGCTTTCATAAAGAGAAAGGTTTGTACAGTTTTGGACTTTTTTGAGCTTGTTTGGTCAAATTAAGTATCTTTCCCAAGTATGTATAATGGTCTATCTATCAATCGATCTAGGTAGATAGATAATTTCATCCCACATTTTCAGCTACTTTTTTAGTAATCTTTGCAGGAAGAGTACGAAGTGGGGATGGCTAGGAGATGAACGTCGGACAAGAAGTGGCATTTTCTCTTCTCTCTCACGCCAATTTTGGTTAACAGGAATATGGAGATGGAGGTCCATACTACAGCTTTGAACTGGGAAAGATTGTGTCCTTTCTTCTATAAGGACATGTCCTGATTGTGCTCTAGCAATTCCTATCAAAAGGCTTCAACCAGAAAAACAGATGTATCACTGATGCCAATTAAAGGCCTACACTATATTACCAGGTGATTACAGTTCACCTTAAAAGCTCGTTACACCTAGAAGGGAATGTTTTCTGGTTAGGGAGTAAGTCCCAAGTGGTGGCTCCAGCCTTGGACAAGCTTGAGTCAATCCTGACAGTTGCTCAAGAGAGTTATAGGTCCTCCTGGCCAAAGGGGGTTGTCTAACCTAGGTCCCCAAAACACTACTTACTGAAGATTTAGCATCTTTATCTTGATGACTTACAAGCCACAAGAGCTTCAAATAGAGCCTCCAGCAAAAATAGCAGAGATAGCTATTTCTGAACTAGACAACACAAAATGGGCAAGGTGAAGGGATGAAGAAGGACTTATGTCCTTAGGGCTGGTGGTGCAAACAGGCAAAATTATCCTCTCTTCACGCCCATATTTACAGTGCAGTAACAAACAGTGATCTAGTTTTAATTCCAAACACAAAAAATATTCCCCACAACAACCAAAGTCTTTTCTTCCCCCCTACAAGACTGCTGCAGAGCACGGAACTATAAATACTCCAGCTCACAGGTACAGTTCGTTGTACTACAGGTTTGTTCCTTTTTTAAACATCAATGACTCCTCCAGCCAAAGTTAAGAGTGGTGAGAAACTGTGAATGTAACATTGGGAAATTCCTTCCTATTAGCTGGTGTTTAATCTTGTCTGAACAGCACCAGATTGAACAGCAGACACATTCAAAGTGACAGGGTCAAGAAAAAGTGAGAGTTGCCCACGCATATTATTTACAGAGACAAGCAGAGCGACTTGGAAGCTGACAGTTTTTTTCATTACTTATTCACTTCAGCTTGATCCTTCTGTTCTTTATGCAGGTCTCCAGCCAAGAGTTCCTTGTTAACTGCTCAAAGCGCATCTTTAGGGAAACTTGACCACGTTTTATCCAGGAACTGTGGAAAATGTGGTTCTGCATGATTTGTTAAAACAAAGTATTTAAATGCTTTATATCTGCCCAATAATCATAGTTCAAATAAATACAACAGTACCGCTAACTTACTCCGCTTCAGTGAATATAAGATTGCAAAGCACCATTTGTCCTAGAATCTCCCAACTCTAAAAACTGATGGGAGTTACGTGAGCAATATTAATATCTGCATTTAATGGACACAAGGGCAGGAATAGCCTCATCACCATGGGGATGGCCTGTGAAACAGCATTCCTTGCCTTGAAGGTAATGTCACTTTGAACTTGACACCATAAAGGAGCAGACTGACTGGGGGAATCACAGAGTGGTTAGAGTTGGAAGGGACCTTCAAGATCATCTAGTTCCAACCCCTATGCCCTGGGCAGGGACACCTCCCACTAGACCTGGTTGCTCAAAGCCTCATCCAGCCTGCTCTTGAACACTTTCAGAGATGGGGCATCCACAACTTTGCTGGGCAACTGTCTCACCAGCCTCATAGTGAAAAATTTATTCCTGATACCTAATCTAAATTGCCCCTCTTCCAGTTTGAGGCCATTACCCCTCGTCCTATCACTACATGCCCTTGTAAAAAGTCCCTCTCCAGCTTTCTTGTAGGCCCCTTTTGGATACTGGAAGGCTGCTATAAGGTCTCCCTGGAGCTTTCTCTTTTCCAGGCTGAACAACCCCAACTCTCTCAGCCTGTCTTCATAGGAGAGGTGCTCCAGCCTTCTGATCATCTTCATGGCCCTCCTCTGGACCTGCTCCAACAGGTCCACACCCTTCTTGTGTTGGGGGCTCCAGAGCTGGATGCAGTACTCCAGGTGGGGTCTCACCAGACTGGAGTAGAGGGGTAGAATCACCTCCCTTGACCTGCTGTCCATGCTTCTTTTGATGTGGCCCAGGATACGGTTGGCTTTCTGGGCTGCAAGCATGCATTGCTGGCTCACGTCTCATCAACCAACACCCCCAAGTCCTTCTCCTCAGAGCTGTTCTCGATCCATTCTCCACCCAGCCTGTATTTGTGCATTGGATTGCCCTGACCCATGTGCAGGACCTTGCACTTGGCCGGGTTGAACTTCAGGATCTTTGCATGTGCCCACCTCTCAAGCCTGTCAAGGTCCTTCTGGATGGCATCCCTTCCCTCCAGTGTGTCGGTCGCACCACACAGCTTGGTGTTGCTGGCAAACTTGCTGAGGGTGCGCTCAATCCCGCTGTCCATGTCACCAACAGATATTCAACAGCACTGGTCCCAGTACTGACCCCTGAGGAATGCCACTCATCACTGGTTTCCAGTTGGACATTGAGCCGTTGACCACAACCCTTTGAGTGCAGCCATCCAGCCCGTTCCTTATCCAGTGAGTGGTTCATCCGTCAAATCCATGTCTCTCCAATTTAGAGACGAGGATATTGTGCGGAAGAGAAAGGGCTTCAGAAGAAAATAGGTGGGATTAGCAATTGGCCAATACCAAAACCAAAGTATCGGGCTGCACCACCCTTGGTCTGACCCAGTACCTCTGTTATACACCCAGAACTGCTGTATTTTGACAAGGTTGAGCAGCTCAGCATGTTACCTACCTGTACAGAAAACAGACAGGTCTTTCTCATCTTCTACCTTCATCCAGTAAGGTGCTCCCCAAGGTTTGTGTATACCATAGGCGTCCCCGTAAAACATAGAATCATCACTATTGAGTAGCCTCTGAATCAGAGTGTTCTCCCAGGGAACAGAAGATCCAGGTTTAACTGTACATCACCTACAGCTTGGCAGAGGATGAGCCTGGCTACCAGGGTGCTGGCATTTCCACCTCTCCTGCTGAAGCTGTTTCATGTCGCAATGAATTCAGCAGTCACTTAGCAGAGAAAGGGGGCTCAACCCTGCCCTAGCGACCAAACACCACTAACACTGGAGCTACAGGTCTCCTTCCAAGGGCTGGTTGTTTTTTTCACATGTAGGACTACTAGTGTTGACACCTGCAACTGCAATGCATGCCTTCCCTTCCTGAATAACTCCATCCTTCTTCCAACCTCTCTCTGGCTCAAAAAAATCCTGAATTAAGTCACCTTCAGCAGCAGCTGCAGTGAATGCTCCTCTAGGCAAATCGGCACGTGGCTCAGAGCATCCTCCTGGGAGGGACGAGTTTGAAACCTGGCTGTCTCAGCAGCCTAGAGAAGTACTCCAGCCACCTGGCTGTTGCACAAGTACTTACCACCATGTCCTCCTCCAAGTAAACTTTTTCCTGACTGTCTCCTGGTGAAAATAAAGAACTCTAATCTGTTTTTTTGATGAGAGACTACTGAAGGTTTCCATACTGCACACTTCACACTCCCCCAGTCAAAGCTCCAATGACACACAGGGTCTGAAGCTCACCTGTATTCAGTGTTTTGCATTTTGCCCATCTTTTGACATCTGAAACACCATTTCAGATCACCAGTACCTCTCAGCTCAGTGCACTTTTGCTCCATATACCACACTGAGGTACCCAGCTTTCTCCATAGGAAACAGGCACCTCATCCACTTCTGCTTCAGGCTCCTTTTAGGCAGCTCCATGTTCAAGGGCTCTTCTCTTTCTGGAGACCCTGTCCAAGACTACTAGAAATGTAAACTTCCTGAGAGAAAGGCCGTATAATGCATGTAGAGGTCTCCAAACTACATAGACACTGACCGTGACTGCACATCACTAACACTGGAGTAACTCAAAGCTCAGCATATCTAAGCTGACAAGGCAAGTCAGCAGATGATCTCCTTGTAGTGTTTTGCTCTGTCTATTTCATCAGAAGCATGCCAGCTTTTAAACAGATTGAATGTTCTATCCCTGATTGTTCGAAGGTAAAAACCTCATCCCATGATTTCATAAAGCACGTCTAGCACCGGACAAGCAGGTGTTACAATGACTAGTTCGCTGAGAGGCATATAGCACTGAACTGGCGTAACGCAGCTTCAGTATAGACCAACTCACCCCTTCACAAAAGGGAATTGCCAGCATTTACTTCTAACAGATTTAGTGAAAACTACTTTATGGAATCACTATTCTTTATTTTCCTACAGAATGTCTTAGAGGTAAACCTAATTCTGTTAATTGTTTGCTAAAATTTCAGCACTGGTATACACAGGACAATTTAGAAACCAGTTGATCAGAAGCCAAATGAAAGTAACTTAAAAGCATCTGGAGTATTGATATTACTTAAATCACTAGCAATTGCATCTTTATTTAAACCATGAAACTTTGTGTGCCGACTAAATGGAAGATGGGCTGTAGGTAGGTAAGAGTCTTCTACCAATTTCTTTCCAAACACTATTTCCAACAGATCAAGCAGCACAGAACGGTCGTGACAGACTACAAAGGCAATGCATCCCATCCTCTTGCAACAAGGCAGGATCAACACAGCACAGATGACAGTATGAATGCACACCACCTATGCACATACACATACCATGTTCAGATCACAGGCTGAAAGCAGTATCAGAAGTCCATGTCAGAAAATTGAAATAAATGCTCTAATTCTCACAGCGTATTTGTCTGTAACAGCTATTAATCTGACAATTCAGCTGCTTTGGTGTTTAAGTATCTGACTCTTAAGTGTTTCACGCTGACTTTGAGTATATGTACAGTCAGAAATCTTGGCGTACGAATGTGGTCATGAAAACTACAAAACAAAATATATAAACCCTTCCACACCAGCTCTTATAAATGGGCATTAGGGAGGACACTCAAAATTTCTGACATCTACTACACCAAGATAAACAAGTGAAGAGTATGGGTGTTGCCTGGTACTTTGCAAATACATTTCCAAGTTGCATGCTAACTGGAAGCCTGAATGATAGATGTGCCATAAATCTAATTCACAGCAAGACCCGGAGACACTTTAGTAAGCGGAGGCGTGAAGGTTTTCATGAAAACCGAATGCTCCAACAACAAAGGCAGAAGCTCAGTAGCAATGCTGTGGTCCCCTTTCATGTAAGGAAGGGTGCTTTAGTATCGGTTTTCAGCAAATAACGTCACTGGGATTGCTGGCAGGAAATCCTTTTATTTTATTTACACTGAGATAAGACAATTTCTACCCTCCTACGTTTTCAGTGAGTGTAAAGGCAAAAGGCTTCCCTTTAGGAATAAAAGCAAATACTTAAAAAACAGCCAGTATTTAAATGTTTTGCTGAGTCAGAGTTTGTAACTGCTAATTGTTAGGAAAGTGTTTTGGAATAAAACTGGGGGTAATATTATGAAACAATGCTTTTAAGAGGAATAAAGGAAAAAGGTGGAAAGTACCCATCACTTACCACAGACCTTTGTATATGTATGAGGTTCAAGCAAGCAAGAGATTTTTCTTGAGGAGTTTGAAATTTGGAGAATTGTTGTCTTTTAGACCACACCCCTATCTTCAAACTACAGTAAATAGTTCATCGTTCTTTTTCATTTAGATGTCATTTTTGTATCACCAGTGAGAGAGATTTTAAGTCACCAGTTTCTGTGCTTTTGAAACCTTTTCTAAATTCTTTTCAACTCAACATGGCTTAGATAGGCAGAAGTGGGTGGATTAGCTTGACAGCCTGCATCCACTACTCAGTTCCAAGGTTTTGGTGCAATATGCATCTCGCACGTACCAAGGCACCTGTCATAGCTCTTAAGCCCTTTGAATCAAAGGCATTAGCCAGTGCCAGAACACTGGTGCTTCCACCAGGGGGAAGAAAGATTTTTAAACAAACAAACAAAAAAAACCCTCAAGGGTATATCTTGGACAACCCCTTTTTTGGTAATTAAACATTGAAATAGGATTAATGCACACAAATCATTATTATCTGAAGAGATTGCCATGGAAAAGGTCGGTCTATGTTTATTTATACATACCACCAGAGGGGAAAAAACCCTTTAAGCGCTGATATTGGACTGGAGATCCAACTACATTTCCCATCTCCGCTTGAACACTACTGAAATCTTGGCCTAATACACCTCTGGAACTATGAGCCCTGAAATTTGAATTGCCATGAATTTCACATGCTATTGAATTAAGTTCCATCTGGGAGTGCTGATTCAAAGTCAGAGAATGACCAGCGGTTTGTTTTGAACCATACCAAAGATGACAGGCCCCAGCACCAAGGAAACATACACAAGATGAAGTTCTTGATGCAATTTAACTTCTGTTATTACTTCTCCTTCTTTGTTTTCTCTTTCCTTGGTGTTTTGCAAGAATGTTTTTAAAGCTTCATTTTTCCCCATAAAGAGAAAGAAAAAGTATGATCACTAGATCTTTAAACTGTGGCCAGCTAGGATTTTTAAATTGTAATTGTCCTTAAAAAGTTTAGGTAGCATTTACTGCCACAAATGTAAACATTTAAGCCAAGAAACTAATCAGGAAAGTTTCTTGGAGTAATATCAAATGCAAAATACACATCATTATAGAAAACAAAGCCAAAGAAGTTACATTAATGATCCAACTTTCTTTACTCTTGATTTCTATACAGTGCAAGTGACTAGCATTACATTTCATCAATGTATGTTTTTAAACTATCTTCTAGACGCTCGCTTAAGCAACAAGACTTCTTTAAGAAGCAGCACTTAGCAAAGAGTCTTCCAGCAGACAACAGCAATTACAATGCAATAGATAACTATTACTGCTGCCCACGTTGCTCCATTCTACAGTAGTATTTCATTTTTACCTGTGAAAGATGTCCCACTTCCATGACACTGAGCATAATAACAAGTTATTAAGTTTTTGGCAAAAGCTAATTATTGAAGCAATTTGTTATGTATACAAAGTGGCTCCCTTTTCAAGACAAAATGTTTCAACAACTAAATAATACTTTAACTAATTATGTTTAACATGCAAATACACTAATTTAAAATGTTGCTAAAGGAGATCACAGTATGTTGGAGACATTGAAATCCCAAAAGTAAACCAGCATCAGTATGAACTGATACTCTGGACCCAATTTGTAAATCTCACTCATGCAGTCAGTCACATATAGCTTTGAGAAAGCATTGAAAAAATAAGACACGATCAAGCGATTTTAAAAATCTTACAGATTTTATAAAAAGTTATTACACATTACAAAAAGCCTTTTATCAATTAAAGCTTAAAAAAACACTTAAAATGTGTAATATTCTTTTAAAGAAAGATATTTCCATATGTACAGGTAACAGTTTATATCAAAACTTGATCAAACAGAAGACAATACATAACTTTGATATGTATCTAACTAGAAGTACATACACTGTCAAAAATATGGGTACGTTTAGAAATTACTGTTCTTGTCTATAAAAATAGAAGAGATACTTTAAGTACCTCACCTGAAGACTCAAAAATTTCCAAACATAACAAGACTCAGAACACAGCAGGTTTACAATGGCAACCTAAAAACACTGATTAAAAACTCTTAAAACCAGAGAAACTATCCTTCTATTTTTATGAGTATTCCAGCTCAGAAGAATGATGACGTAAATTAACAGGGAGGAAGAAAAAGAAGACTGAGTGGAAAAATACCCCTGAGATAAGGCAGAAACATTATTATTTTTTTTCTACTTGTTTGTTTCTTTGGCTTTTTGTTACTTTCAAGCTACCACACCGGTTTGAAAGGAAATTTGTCCTGTCATAGGTTTTAACAATTACATCATTACCACATAGGAAATTATTCCGACGCAATACAAGTTATAAAAATCCAATAGCATAAGTTGCTCTTTTTCTTCAGATTCTTCCCATTTCTGACCCCATCCCTCCATTTTTCTTTTTAACCATTTTTTAAATTCTAAAATTAGATTGTTAAGAGGATAGAATAGCCACATGCTTTTTTTTTCTAATTACTATTTCCCACATCTTCCTTTTTTTCTTGAGGGTTTCTTATAGACAAGTTCTTCAAAAGCCATGCTTTCATCTTCCACTTCATTTTCCAAATCTCTATCATGCACAAAGCCTGTATTAAAAATGAGAAATTAATGCAGAATGGAAAACCCCAAGACCTTTTCCCCTTAGTAGTATGACAGGCTAGGTCATCACTATTTTATACGTCAGTGATATATCTTCATATATGTATAATCATGTTTAAGAAGCATTGGGCTTAATATGACAATGTACTTAAGAGCTCTGCTAGGAAGCAGCGACTGTTAACCTCTTGCTGCACTAGTAATTAATTTTTACACTGAAAAAATCTGTTTCTATTGTTATTGCTTTTTACTTTAAGAAGTATATCTCTCCTCTCTCAAGGTTCAGTTTCAGCAGCCAATACGTTTGCTATATAACTTATAAGACAGTCTATAATGTTGCTTGTGAGACTGAGAGCACTCCCATGTAGTTTTATCAACTATATCTTTCTTGGAATAGGAAGGTGTAACACAAGGCTTTATCACAATCAGATTTTCTAAAATAGAGCTACTTTAATGCTTTACATATAGTGCAATTTGTAAGCCTGATCACTTCATTGCTGCCTTTTTATCCAATTGTTGCAATCCCACCACCTAAATATGTGCTTAAACCTAAAGATATGGGTAGGCACAATGAAGTCTTAAACATCCTCAGAGGTCTGTGATGCAATAGATTGCATCAATGTATGTTACTTTTTGTGTGAAACCAAATGAAATGGAAGTGAAAACAAAAGAAAACCAACTGCATGTAATATTTTTCCACAGAACTCTTAAAAGCAAGCTAAGGATTAGTTTTGTTAGCAAGCTGGTTTCCAAGAATTTGGATCCACACTGCCCATAAATGCAGTGCTGCAGCAGACTTAAGAAACAGCACCATCTTATTGGTGTAGATGAATATAGCTTCTCTTCCCTCCCCATGCCCAAGTTTCTATCCTGAAGACAGAACTTGAACTTGAACCATAGTTACATGGGTATCTATGTGTGCCTGTGTGCACAAACACATGTGTACTTTACACCAGCTGGGATCTTGAACCATAGTTACATGTACTTTATACCAGCTGGGATCTTGAACCATAGTTACATGGGTATCTATGTGTGCCTGTGTGCACAAACACATGTGTACTTTATACCAGCTGGGATCCACTGAGGTCCTGGGGAGGAGCCTTGCTTCATTCTGGTCACCCTGTAACCAGCTGCAAGGCTCATGCTCTGTTTTAAAGAGCCACTGAGGAAAAATTGGTTAACTCATATTTCCAGAGCACTCCTAACTTGCTGCCTCAAGGGTAAGTGAATATCCACAGCACTGCTGACTTGGAGACTAAAGTGATGCTAAGAGACCATTATCGAACAGTGTCCTCTAGGGAGCACAGAAACCTGTGTAATTTGAAAACACACCTTCTTTTATCCGATGAGAGTCCATTTTCCTCAGCCACTCATGAGCCTCATCAATTGTGGTAACCAATTTGTTGGCGTATTTGGTTATTATTTCTTCAGCTGAAATGGAGCACAATTATTCTGTAAGAACACTAGCTCAGAGATGGACAGCAGCTAAAAGCCAAGCACAAAACAAAGTTACACAGAGCTGAGTCGTATGATGATGCTGCAAAGCCAGAAGTCTCAGTCACCAGTGATCTCACATGCAGTCAAATTCACTATTGGGGATGAAGAATGCTGTATGTATTACGTTCCATTCCAATCAATATTACTAGCACTATCAGAGGAGCAGCTCTCCATCCTTGTGCTGTCCCTTTTAAGGTATACCTGAAACTCCTGAAAACATTCTGGTTTACCTATTTTGGAGTATTAAACTTCCTGGCTTCCATTATCCTCCTGAAATTATACAAGTCAAAGTAAAACACGGACCTGAGATGTTGCAACCCCTGCTTAACTACACCATTAAGGACTTGAAAAATGCTTGTTACAAAGTGAGGGAAAAGTAATCTCAAATCCAAATAATTTCTGTAAATATATTTTCACTGAGTGGAAGAAGAAGGTAACATTCCTCAAGCAATTGTCATAACAAAATCAACTATTACCTAATTAAGCCTACCACATCTATCGTATTCATCACTATCATGGTTCATTGAGCAGAAAGCCAACTAAATAATAAGCAAAACTTTATGGACTTTATCCATATGTAAAAGCTTTCCACTAAGAGTAAAGATAAAGCTTACACATGAAGACCACATTAGTGGTAACATTAGTTACAAATTTAACTTATTTCACTGATCAGAGCTGAAGAACATACCAAATACTACAGTTTTTCATTACTGTCAGACATCACAGGCAAAGTGACAACTTGACAGGGTTGGTGGATTTCTACAACTAAAGCCAGTAACAATGTTTTGATTTAAGACGTCACTATCCCACAGCAAGTACCCCAAACAATTTTGCTCCTAGGCCACTTGTTCAGTGATTCAATTTTGCTTGCAAAAACCAGCATAAAATAATGCTTTAAGCATATGAAGGGGGGGATCAAATATCAAAATATGTATCTCTTAAGTACCATAATTTACTGGACTTTATAATACCAGGGTTGCCTTTGAGTGCCTGACACCCCACAGATAAACTTAAGTACCCACTTTTGTTCAGTCCTAGCAAAATTACGAGTTCAAGGGCAGACTACTCAGAGATATCCTTAACCAAAGACTCCAAGTATTCCTAACACTCTACCCCCTGCATATCCAAATTACTATAGCTGGCAGAACTAAATAAGTAGGAAACAGTAGAAAAATTAATAAAGGTTACCTGGTCTGATGTAACAGGCAGCTGTAAGACTGTATACATTCAGAGAACACAGCACATCTGATCATGCAGCTAAAAATCACTTTACTAAAACTCACCGCTATTCACTTTACGTGTACTAGCTGATATATTACTTCATATTTGGAAGAGGTGAGAATATAGTTTTTAATGTTTTCAACTGTCTCAGTTCTTCTTTTCTTCAGCTACCTGAAATACCTGGAAATACCCTTCTCTTGACCACATTAAGATTTTCAAATGGAGCTTTGTCAGGTCTAGAAGTTTGGCCACAAATGACATAGTAAATTGTTTAAAAGAAAAATGGAAAGGTTCTACCTTTAGCCCAGGCTTTTCTCTCATAGATTTCCTCTACTGCATCTGAAATCTTCTTAATATTCTCTTTGATCTTCCTCTGGCATAAGTTGGAGCCTTCTTTATATGCTAAATGGTCTTGGGTGCAAGTCTTGCCTGTAATAGCCTCCACTACTTCCAGTCCATCATATATTATTGGATCTATCTTTCTTCTGAAAAAGTCGGCGTAGTATTTGTAGGCAGCATTATTATTTCTGTGTTCATCTGCGTTTCTGTGCTCCGTGTAAGCCTCACTGGCCACAGAAATTGCATTTCCTTCCGCATGCAACTTTTCTTCCCCACTGATCTCTGTTGGCGTCACAGCTTCAGAAGTGTCTGCCTCCACGTTTTCTGACCGGCTGAAATAGTTCTCAGAGCTCTGGATAAATCTAACTCCACAGAGGTCACACTGCGTTTGGTCAATATCTGCTTTTTTGAAGATCTCTGATAAAAATTCCCCTCCTTCCACTGCAACAGGCTCAGCTTTGGAGCAGGCCTTCCTTTTCCACTTCATGCATAAAGAAACGAAATGGAAGACACGACGCAGCTGGCGTTGAGCAGATGCTTTCTGCTCTTGCTTCTGTTGCTTGCTGAGTGCAATGACTTCCAGGGGATCCTTTTGGTCCTCTAAGCAATGAACCCTTTCAAGTTCCTTTTCTAGCTCATCAGTGTACTCTGTCTTATCCAAAGCGGTCATAAACCTGTCAAGGTTTATGGTTTCATATAGGATGCCCCGTATGGTTGGATGCCCTGGAGTATACGCAGAGTCCCACTTCCATCGGCAGTCAACTAAGTACTCTGCATCTCGCTCTGTCAGCAGCTCTTGCAGGCCTGCAGCGACTTCTCTTAGATGTGTAGCATCACTTACTTGTTCCACAACCCTTAGCAATCTTTCAGGCACTTTAGAGGGAGAGTCTTTTCTCATTGATTTCAGCATCGCCTTGATTTCAGGAAAGTGGTTGCATAAGAGGGATCTGTATTTAGAATTCTGCACCTGGTCAGCATTCAGTAACATCACTAAGCACAGCACTACAGTCCGCTCAGCCTCCCCTGAAGTTATGCAATCAGGATCCTCGAAAGCATCCAGAAGGACATTGAACTTTCCATGAACCCCACACAAAACTTCTGTTAGGTAACAGAGATGAAATCTGAAATTCTGTACAGCTACATATGTGTCCTTTGGTCTATACTCCTGTATGATAGAAAATGTGTCTTTAAGTTCTTTGTTATGGTCCTTGCTTCTGAACAAAAACTCCCAGTAATGAATGAGCGCAATGTAACTCTTTGGAAAGCAGAGAGTAATGTTCTTGGAGAGACGCATCAGGACAGCACAACAGAGAACATACTGGAATTCCAACAACATCACTGTATTACCTATGCTTGGAATCAAGTATCTCGTGCATTTCTTGACCAGGACATTCATAAAACGGAAGAAAAACCTTTTACAGTTTTCCGGGTTCTTATGAACATAGAATTGCTCAAGTGAATTTTCAAGAAGTCGAATGAAGCACAAGTGTGTTCTCCCTGCATTTTCAGCATTTTTGTCAGGTAGCAACATACCATGTCTGCCCTCTATTCCTTTGGACTTTACTCCTTGGCCTTTACTCTTTGGGGAGTTTGTTGCCTTCGACAAAGCAAAGTTTAGCTCTTTGTTATAATCCTCCTCTTCTTTAAAAAGAAGTTTCTCAAATTCTTCAGGATATCCTGAAGACAAGATGAAAACTTGCATGGCACTTAGCCACAAGTCAGTTGATTCTCTTCTGGCTGCAGTGCCTTCATTTTTAAACTTAAATGTGATGTACTCCTTCAACACCACTCTACAGGGTTTGGAAATAATGTTACTGAATTCCAGTATTTCTTTGCATGCCTTTGGGTTCTCGGACAGTATTCTCAAATGAAAATGATTAGGAAAACACATTTCTAGGAGGGCTTTACATGATGTGTATTTGTCAGCAGTCAAAATGTCAAAGCTTTTGCACTGATCCAGTAGCTCTTTAGGGAAAATGCGTGTGGCTTCCAACAGCAGTCCATTTACTGCCACCAGATGCATTTTACACTGAAATACTGTCTTTGCTTCATGGCGCAACAAGGGCTTATGGTAATTCTCACAGGTTTTATCTTCACAGTTCAAGCCAACAATGAACTTCATACAAATATCAGGGTAATGCTTGTTCAGTAACTCATGGCTGATAGAGCACAACCTGCTTAACAAGTGCTGATTCAAAGCAGATTTTACCTCCTCTGTGCTTACTGAGAAATCACCTTTTGTCTTCCTCTCTTTTAGGCTTGGCTTGTCTGACAAAAACTTGAGAATGGGTTCAGCTTCATTTTGAGACACCTGGCAACTGTCACCTGTTGGGACAATCCCAAAATAGGCAAAGCATGACTTCACCATATCTTTCTCCGCATTGGTAGCTGCTTTCTTCAAACCCCTAACCAGACTCAGAAGAGCCATTAAGCCACGCATCGCCATAAAAAGGATGTTCTGGTTAGGAGCGCTGCAGCGAGATAATGCAAAAAGAGCTTCAATTGCACCAGCAGAATGATTCAGAGATAGGAACTGACAGTATGCGCTGCTCAGCTTTGCAAAGTCTCCCTTCAGAGCTCCCTGCAAAAACACAGCCTCAGCAATGCCAGACTTCTGGTCAGTTTGTTCACAAAGTTCGAGGGCTTCTCTTAGGATGACCTCCAAGTCCACCAGGTCCGATTCTGAACAGCGAGTCACACCAGCACGTGCTGCAGCAAGCAAACACGACGCACGGAACTCTTTTATAGCTGTGAGGTTGGCTGCTTCCAGAGCAAACCCATGCTGTTTCATTAACTTTGCAGCTTCTTCTTCTCGACCCTGCCTTTTCAATAACTCCGCTGTTTGGCGCAAGCATCCACGAGACTTCAGAAACTCAAGCTGATCCTCTATATCAAGTTTTGAGAGGACTTGCATCATTGCCTCAGTTCTGTTCATACTCAGGTACTTTGCGGCTGCTTCCAAATACAATTGATTTGCTGTACATGAGAGTTTGGAAACAGTTTGTCCTTTTGTATTTAACATCTCTTCATATCTGAAATAAGAGATACATCAATTTACTACCATAGATGACTAATCTAGACAAAAACCCACTGCATTTTTAAAAAGCCACTAAAACATTAAACAAATAGCTGCCCCTAGAAGCTCTCCCTTCAAAAAGGTCAACTATTTCAAGTGATGATATGCCTGTCATGTGAAAGACAATCACATCATCTTAAAAGATCTACAGAAAATCTAGTTGCAACATAAGGCTGTCTGAGGCATGATCATTAAAACTTCTGGTAAAAACACGATCACAAGGTTTACAGCATTCGTAAATCTTTCTCCATGCTGTCAAATCACTGTACAAATTATTTAAATTGCATTTTGCCAGTGATAATCTTCTGCTTATTAAAGCAAGCCTCGAAATAGAATGGTTGTTTACATGAACAGAAGCCAGAATGAAATAAATGCGACTTTCAATGAATTCTCCACAGGCCAATATAGATAGTATTCTGTAAAATTTACATAAACCAGACAATTTAGAGAACTCTTTCAATTCTGTCATATGTATCTACATATACTTTGCTGCTTATTGAGTGCCTGAGCAAAGCACTTGGTTGCATCTTCCAAAACATAGACTTTAAAACACTTAGTTATTAATTATTATTGGCTGATGTGAAATTATTAAGATATCCCCTAAACCAGTATTGCAAAAGTATTCTCTCCTGCATGCTGCGAATGAGTAATTTTTTCCTGATGGGTGAGTAAATTATCATTAGCCTTTCATTATCATCTTTTTCACAATAAAGGTGGGAGTGCAGATTTTTGTACCTATGCTGATGAACTCACATGAATGATTTGGGGAGGCTGATTAAAAAAAATTGTTAGCTGGTAAGGTGACTTTAATGCTTGAACTTTCTGATCAAACTATCTCTACATATTAAACCAGCTTTAATCTTTCAAAAAACAGTTGCCATTATTAAAGGTACATCACAAAGGATTTCAGTGAAGGTGTGTAAACGTAGGCTTTGCTACAATTCTAATTGGAGTATATATTCTTTAAAAGTCATCAATTTAGGTGAAATAAAAGGGGTGGCCAATAAATGAACTGTTTACTCAAGAATGTGCTAATGAGGTCCCAGGGATGGTGCCAGATGCAAAGTTCTGTCAAAAAGATACTAATAAAATCAGTTTATCAAGTTCAGTGTGAGGCTGTTCTTAACTGCCCCGAGCCAGCACAGGGGAGGTGGTATGGAAAAGTTCATCTCAGAGGAGACTAGGACCAAGAATCTGTCAGAGTGGCAGCACAAGCTGCTTATTTAAATTACTATTCTTTGCTCTTAAGTTAGAGATTTTGAGAGACAAATAGTTCATTTGCCACAACAACTGCTGCATTATACACTATACATCTAATGGCTATACTCCTACAGAAGTCAGTGGCTAAGTAGCTAAATCTATTACTATTTCACTTTTAAAAGAGAAGTATTTAATACTTCTATTAAATGTTTTTGTCATATTTGCTGTAAGAACCTAGTTCAGAGGACTGGCTGAAGGAGAACTTGCATGATTAGTAATACAGACTGGAGAAAATTCCCACGAAAATGAAGCTAGTCACTGCTCCAGCTGTGAATGCAGCAGAATGCTTTCACCGTGTTACCATTACCCAAGTGAGAATTCTGGCAAGGTTAATTTAACTTCATATAAAACAAAGTCACCAGCCAAAACTCTTGTGAAAATTTTATGGTGAGCCAGCTGTATTATGTTGAATTTGGAAATGGAAAACATACCTTTCAACTGCCTTTGCTGCTTCTTCATAGAGTTCTTCCTGACAATACATTTTAATTGCCAGATCAAACTCCTCAATTTGTTCATAACATTCAGATGCTTCTTTGTAGCACTGGCTTTTCTGATAGTAAACTGCAGCATCTTTCATCTGCAATGCAGAAGTCAGTAATGAAACTGAAGTGCTCTAAACAGTAAAAACTACATGAATAGAATAAATTTAGTAATTCCATCATGTAGGTGTCTCATAGAGAAGCAAACTTTAATAAAATGTAATTAAAGCATCTGAACATAATAAATACATATTAAGGTAACCATTATTAAAACTGAAGAGATTTTTAAAAAAAATCTTCAACACATTTGTGTCCAAAAAACTAGAATGTAAAATTAAAGGTATTATACAGGATTTCCAAAGTACAGGATTTCCAAAGTACTTTTTATTCACCCAGCTCTGCCTGTTGTTAAAAAACACCACACATACTTCTGTTGACTTGCAAATTTCTCAGAATGAACAGGATTAAATTAAAACAGTTACGGATGCAGAATGGGAACCCTAACCTTGTATCTTAAACTTTAAATATTTGGGAACAATTACTTTGCATTCTTTTAGTGTAAATACACTGCAAATAAAAAAAAATGTTAAATATCCTCATACACTTAGAAAATTATTGGTAGTACATTACTTAACCCTTGCAAGTTTCAAGGTTCCATTTAGATGGCTGTAATCAGTGAAGCTTCAGTACCATCAGAGTATTGAATGAAGTAACAGCTTAAGTTTCATGAAATCAGTCATTAATTAACTTTCAGCTGCAAAGCAGAAATGACCGATGGTAACATTTGAGGAAAGCCAAAGAAATAAACCTAGGCTGCCTAACTGCATCATTGTCCTCTTCATTTCTCTTCTGGCTAATCTGTGACAAATGCTTCCTCTTGAACAACCCAGTTCAAAGAGCTGTTTTAGTTCAGCTACTACAATGTCACAGAAAAATACTGTTACCGTAATATGAGGAGAAAAACAGCTGTAGGAAAAGGAAAGTGGTAAGGAGAGGATAGTTTAGAGGATTTAATACCTTTCCTAACTTTTTACACAGTTCTGCACAGAGCCGGAACTCCTTTGATTGAAACAGACATTTTAGTGATAGTTTTGGTTCTCCACATTCCAAGTACGTTTTAGCCAATGTCATATACTCCATCTGTTTTTCCCTGTAGAAAGTAAGAAAATTACGGCTTACATCCAAACCAACACTGACATCATGTGTTCTTCTTCATATATAACCTGATGAGATATTACCTTACCATTAGTTATATTTTGGGCTGACGCTGTTCTGTCCAGAAGTTTGTTCCAGAATCTCACTGCTCTGGCAGCAAAAACCTTTTTTTTTTTTTTAAAAATTTTAGAACTAAAGTATACTGGTGTGGTTTTGCGCTGCTTCTCTTTTCTAGCTGAACTTGCTGCTTCTTCCTTTCTACTGTTTAGCCCCAATGCCAAAGAAGACAACAATCAAATTTGTTCTCAGTCTTTGTTCTCTATAACTAAACAAGTCCAGCCTTTCTGGTATCAACGCAGCATGTCTAGTTTCTTCCCAGACCTAGTCTGAATGCATCATTCTAGAGCCTGAAAGATCACAACTGTACAGAGCATTTCATATTATAAAGCACACAGGAATCGTACTGATGTTTTGTATACCAGCATTAATACCTCTACTAAAAAAAAAAAAGCCATTTTCGCAGCTTCATTATTACATATGTTCTGTCAACTTAACATATCTTAATATATTCAATTTCTTCTCCTCAAATTTTGTTCAATTGACAAGCACCCCAGCTTACAGCCAACTGAAAAAAAGTTTTTTCAGTCCCATCAACAAATTCTCTATGATCACGAAATTTTATGAGTATCCTTATACTTCTAGCTGGGTGTCCTCATTCCAGCTGGGAAAGGGTTAATTTTCTTTCTATTGACTGCTGTGAAAGGAATGTCAGTAATACCTATTGTTTTTAGTTGTTGCTAAGTGATGTTCACACTATTCAAGGACTTTTTTCAGTTTCCCATAGAAGCATAGACAGAATGACGGAATGGCCAATGAAATATTCCGTACCATAGACGTTATGCTCAGTAGATAAATGGGGGTTAGCTGAGGGGTGGGAATCTGCAATCACTGCTCAGGATTCTGCCAATTCACCAGGCAGTACGAGTGACCCGCGTCATTATTATTATTGTTGTTGTTGTTGTTGTTATTATTATTATTATTATATTTCTTTTTCTGTTATTGTTTCTATTAAACTGTCTTCATCTCAGCCCACAAGGGTTTTTTTCTCTCTTTCCCCTCCTTTTTTTCCTCTTCCCCCCACCCTTCTGAGGGGGAAAAGGTGGGGGGCTGAGCAAGCGGCTGCGTGGTTCCAATTGGCAGCTGGGGTTAAACCATGACACCAGGGCCACTAATACAAAACAGGTAATTAAAAAGGTAAAACCTTGATTAACTCCAGTAATAACATTTCTCCAGACCTTCCCACTTCTCTCTCCAGTGCTAGCTTCCTCTGCTGTAGCCATTCCTTACCCACTCTGCTATCACTGCTAGTTTTCAGCCTCCCCAGCATGAACAGGAATTAATTCACTTAGGTCTAGAGTCCTCCCCATGAAGTTTTTTCCTGTCTTATTTGAGACAAGTCCCAAACAGTTTTTCAGCCTCTTCAGGAAACAGCAAACTTTCTCCCCTGTCCAACCCTTCAGCTACTTTGCCCAGCTGACAGCATGAACTAAATGATCCAACTCAAAATCTGTCCCTTTGAAACTGCCCTTTGGTTCAGACCTAGTTATGCTTGTTTAGTTTAGATTGACTCTAATTTTTTTACTCTAACACTAATTTTACCTCGAAACTCCCTTTTTGGCAGCAGCTTTTCTTCCCCAATGTACACCACCATTTCTTCTTTGTTAAGTGAATATACAGTAGGATTACCTGGAGTTGAGCACTGCTGATGGCATATGCTCTTCTATCTGCATCTACGAATATAAAGCCTCGTGAGGTTATGCAAATCCTCTTGCTTTTCTCTCACATAACCAGTAAGCCCCTTCAAGGGCCACATTTGGTTTGGACAGCCTACGGTGTACAACTGCTTTCACTACTCCCTAAAGGGAGCAGTGCCCCAGATCCTGTTGGAGTTGTGCTAGACTTTCCAATTTCTTAAATCTCTTTTGCCACCCACAGACAAAGACGTGAAGACACCTTGCCCTCGTGGTTCTCTGATGTCTGCAGTCTGGTCCCGCAACTGTGCTGGGAATCTCCCCCTGAACACACCCATGAGGTCTAGCACCGCAGAATGACACTCGCTCATCTGTGCTTACACTTACCTGGGGCTGCTTTTCTTTGAGTGCACTTTGAGAACAGCATCGTGTGCCAGGGCCAGTTTTGACTTCTCAGCTGCTCCTCCCTTTTGGTAACATTTGGCTGCCACCTGGGGTGAAATCATACACAGCATTCATACATGTGCTTCCAGCCCGTGGCTTATCACATAAAGGCAATACTTAATTTTACAGTCACTGTAAGGGAAAACAGAAAGACTGGCAGGGTGCTGGCAAGAAGGAAAAGGTAAAACATTGCAGGATATTTTAGGACAAAAAGAAAAGCTGTGAAGTCAGTCCACGTGGGACTATCACAATTAGAATTTTAATTACAATGTTTTACATGAAAGTAGTGAAAGCAAAATTCCTGGTAGGCTGATAGAACAGATAGGACATGCAATTTGAATGATGGCCTAAACCATTAATCGGTAAGTCACCAGGCATCTACCACATAAATTCTATTAATAAAAGTTAGAAAAACCAATGTGTGCAAAGTTAAATTGAAAAGCACAGAACATTTATTCATGCTTTTACCATACCAGGCCCTTTCTGTGATAAGCTAAAGATGAACAGCAGGAGTTACCATGCTCCTAGCAAGGTTTGTTTCATTATCACCTCACTCATTCTGCAATACCATTATTTTTTTATTCTATCCATTAATTTAGGATTCGCTTCTGTTTGGAAATGGCACATTGCAAGCTAATCTTAGAACTGCCAAATTCATCAGATACTTTCTTCTTAATGTAGCAATGATAAGCAAAGATCAGGGTTATAAAGAAAACAGAGTAGCAGATAATACAGCTAATACATTTCAGATTTCAAGATGAAATGTTTTCAGCTATGTGTTTTTTTATCTAAACGCTTTTCTGTCCATTTAGGAAATTGCTTTTTTTTTTTCAAGGGGAGATACAGACTGTCTGTATAGTGGCAGCTGATTATTTTGATTTTTGCCTTGTTATAAATTTCTACTTTCCATACAAAAAATTATATGTTGCTATCAGCAAAAAATGGAAGTTTTCCTTCTGCCATGATCAAAAAAAGTATCCAAAATTTTACTTCACAGAACCATAGAATATCTCAAGTTGGAAGGGACTCATAAGGATCATTAAGTCCAACTCCCTGCTCCTCACAGAACTACCTAAAACTAAACCGTACAACCAAGAGCATCGCCCAGATGCTCCTGGAACTCTGACAGGCTTGGTGCCATGACCAGTTCCCTGGGGAGCCTGTTCCAGTGACTGACCACTCTCTCAGTGAAGAACCTTTTCCTAATGTCAAATCTGAACTTCCCCTGATGCAGCTTCATTCCATTTCCTCATGTCCTATCGCTAGTGACCAGAGAGAGATCAGCACCTCCCTTTACGCCACCCCCCTGGAGGAAGTTGTAGACTGCAATGCGGTCACCTCTCAGCCTTCTCTTCTCCAAGCTGAACAAGCCAAGTGACCTCAGTCGCTCCTTGTAAGTCTTGCCCTTGAGACCTTTCACCATCTTGGTCACCCTCCTCTGGACACACTCTAATAGTTTGATGTCCTTCTTATATTGAGGTGCCCTAAACTGCACACAGTACTTGAGGTGGGGCCACACCAGTGCAGTATAGAGTGGTACAATCACCTCCTTCAACCAGCTAGCTATGCTGTGCTTGATGCACCTCAGGACACAGCTGGCCCTGTTTGTTACGAGGACACACTGTTGACTCATATTCAACTTGCCATCAACCCAAACCCCCATATCTCTTTCCACAGGGCTGCTCTCCAGTCTTTCATCCCCAAATTTGTATGTATAAACAGGATAACCCCATCCCAGGTGCAGAATCTGTCACGTGCTCTTGTTAAATTTCACAAGGTTGGTGATTCCTCAGCTCTCTAGTCTATCCAGATCTCTCTGTAAGGTCTGTCTACCCTCAACAGCTCCTCCTAGTTTAGTATCGTAAGCAAACTTACTTAATGTACATTCGATTCCTGCATCCAGTTCACTTATAAAAACAGTAAAGAGCAGTGGCTCCTTCAGAACTCCACTGGTGACCGACTGCCAGCCTCATATAACCCCATTTACTATAACACTTTGAGCCCGACCCACCAGCCAATTGCTCACTCAATGTATTATGGACTTGTTGTGTGCCAGACATTTTGTCCAGAAGGATACTGTGAGAGACAGTATGGAAAGCTTTGCTAAAATCCAAAACTACTGTATCTACTGGCTTCCCTTGGTCAACTTGATGGGTGACCGTGTCATAAAAAGAAACTAAGTTGGTTAAGTAGGACTTTCCCCTTGTGAACCCATGCTGGCTATGACCAGTGACTACACTGTCTCTCAAGTGTTTTTCAGTAACTCCCAGACTAACCTTCTCCATAATTTTACCAGGCACTGAAGTAAGACTGATAGGCCTGTAATTACCAGGGTCTTCCTTCATACCCTTCTTGAAAACTGGGAGAACATTTGCGATCTTCCAGTGGACTGCAACCTCCCCAGACTCCCAAGACCATTGAAAAATAATTGAGAGAGGTCCCGCAATAAAAATCAGCCAACTCTTTCAGTACCCTGGAATGAATCCCATCAACCCCCATAGACTTATACACATCCACCTGGAGCAGCAAGTCTCAAACAAGTTCAGACTCGACTGGGAGTTTATCAACCCCCATTCGTGGTTTTCCAACACAGGGCTCCAGGGGTCCCAGGGCCCACCATCAGTGTTAAAGACAGAGGCGAAGAAGGCATTAAACATCTCTGCTTTGTCTACGTCCCTATTTGTGAGGTGACTGACCTCATCAAGTAATGGCACAATGTTATCTCTGGTCCTCCTTTTGGCGTTAATGTCTTTAAAAAAGCCCTTTTTCTTGTCCTTCACACTGCTGGCCAGCTTGAACTCTAATCAAGCTTTGGCCACATGAATTTTCTCCCTACAGTGGCAAACAGTGTCTCTGTAGTCCTCCCACGTCGCCTGTCCCTGCTTCCAATGTCCATACGCTTTCCTTTTTTGCCTAAGTTCTACAAGAAGATCCCTGCTCAGCCAAGCTGGCCTTCTGCCCCACTTTCTTGACTTCCGACACTTTGGAATTGCCTGCTCCCAGGCTCTTAAGAGATGGCTCTTCAAAAGTGACCAGCATTCATGGACCCCAAGATCTTCAAAAGCAGATTCCCAGGGGACCTTACCAACTAGCTCCTTCAGCAGCCCGAAGTCTGCTCTCCCCATATCCAGGGTCAAAGTTTTGCTGGCAGTTTTTCTCCCGTCACCAATGATTTGAAACTCAACTATTTCGTGGTCACTGTGACCAAGACAGCCACCAATCACCACTTTGCCCATGAGTCCCTCTCTGTTTACAAACAACAAATCTAGGAGGGCATCTTTCCTCCTCAGCTCCCTTAGTACCTGCACCGAGAAGTTGACTTCAGCGTGCTCCAGAAATTTCCCAGACCTGTTTGTGTCCACTGTATGATATTTCCAGTTGATGACAGGGAAGTGAAAATCACCCATAAGGACAAGGGCAGTTCAGCTAGAGACATCCCTTAACTCCTTGTAGAATAATTCAATGGTGTTGTCATCCTGGCTGGGTTTTGCTTTCATTCCATTAACTGTCATCCCATATCTGGATTGTATTAACTATCAATTTAGGAAATAAATCTCCATGTTCTTTAAATAGTAAGGGAATGAAACAATAATTTTGCTACTCTTTCTGCAGATTTTTAGTGCTCCCTTGATTCCTACATGCTGTTCCTTAATGTGCGTTTCATATCCATCCCTAATTACTGTCCAAAAAACTACAAAAGGGCTCTGAGATCATCACCCAAATCAATATACTTCCCAGAAATGTCTCCATTTTCCTACAGTAATGTGTAATGAAATTGTCAAGCACGTGGTTTAGATTCACAGATTCCAGTTGTTGCTAATAATTGTTTTTTCCAACCACCTTTCATTTGTGCACATTAAAATGTTTTTCCCTCATTGGACTGCAAATTTCTAAGCAGTGAATTTAACGTTACAGACAATAGGTTTGCTCTCCCTGCTTACTGCTTGCAAGTTGTTTACAAGTAGTCTGTAGACATGTACACGACTACAAACCACAAACTAAGACACACTGCTACAGAGCAACTGAAGGTTTACAGGTAATTTTATAGATGCAAAGAAAAAAAAAAAAGGTTTCAGAATAGACAAGAATCCTTATTTCAGATAAACATCTGCTCCTACCTCCCAGAACTGGTGTTTAGCATAGTAGTCTCCCTGTGCAATCCATTCTTCTGGAGTTGAAGTTTTAGCAAACATGCTGTCGTCTAAGTCTAGAAGGTTAGGGGTAATCATTTTATGTTAGAATGGATAAACCACAGAAACTACTTATCATGTACCAAAACTAAGCATTAACATCTCATAGTGTTCCAAACTCTTTATAATTTGAGTTCAGACCAGTAATGGTAACTATTAGTTAAATACATCTTATCCCTCTCAATCAGCACTGAAAATCAGTTGAGTTTGGTTTTGAAAGACCTTTAAAAATCATGCTTGTTTTTTGGACAAAACTTTGAGTAAATCCACTGTCTTTATAGAAACCAAATTCTTTCATTTTATAGATCTCTTTCAGCTGGGATGGTTTTCTGTGAACAGCCTTCATTACTGTGCAGGAAAAATTATGCTTCATGAGCAATGAAGTTATGTATTAACATATATAACTGATCTTCAGAGGCAAGAGAAATAAGACCCACTGAAATCAGTAGAAACTTGCAAGGGCTGTCCTGTTTGACAGTCTTTTAAGGAAGTTTTAGGATAACTTCACCTTTCTTTTCATCTGCTTTGACAACCTGAACAAATTCTCTTTTGATGAAATACTTAAAAGCTGGAGCCCGTTTATCACTGTCTTCATCAAAGATCCAAAGATTGACCTTGGCTCTTGTAATGGCAGTATACAATTGCTTTAGCTCTCCATTCAGCATCTGAAGCAGAAACAACAACAAAAAAAAAAAGGCAACACACCAAAATAAAATAAAAAAATAAATGAAATGCCAGATGAGCTAAACTGTTAGAAAGAAATATACTTTGCAGTTATAAGAAAACAGTGAATATATACAATATACACAGAATGAATAACAAATAAGAAAGTATCTTTAAGTAAGCAAGTCTAAATATTAAATATGTGATTTTTTCAATCACATTAGCCATCGTCCAGCTAACTTGCATGCAACTACCACTACAGCAAATCTAGCAGCTGCAGGTGTGACGGTCCATTTTCCTTCTAATCACTTACACATATAATTATTCATTTTTTACTATACGATCCTTCAAATATCTGACTCACTAGATTCTACGAAGTTTCCTTAATTTTAAGGTAGTGACACCGATCTGAAACCAGACTAAAGTAATAATAAATATCCACAAGCTGATCTGCTATTTGCTTTAACCACAGCTGTTCTGTAAATATACCTAAAATCTATTACATGTAGTTTTTGTTCTCTTACAAAATTACATTCACAAAAAAACTCTTATCTTTCAAAATCAAGATTATATTATACAAATATGAACAACTACCAAAAAGACAAAGCAACCTTGATAAACATGGAACTACAGGATGAAAGGATTTCTTGAAGAAATTTCCCTGCTTCTAAGATTTAAGAATTTAATTTATCCTTCCTATTCTCAATGTTACAAAGAACTCACCTTGTACATTTCTACACTAAAAGGAGTTCTTTTCTGCATACCAGTAGCATCCTCTAAAGGCATTTCGATTAGCAATTTGCTTCCTACTTGCACATCCGCATCAGGAGTATAAGAAGAAATGATCTTCCACTCTTTGCTAGCCTAAAATGTCAAGAGAATGAGGTTTACTTGTATGCAGCAATTGCTGTTGCCCACATATGCAAAAAATAAGGTCATATGTTGCTATCGACCAACACCTCCCACACACCTGAAGAAGGCTCAGAAGAGATGGGTGGAAAAAAAAGAATATTATCTCAGGGAAGAATGTAAAGAATGATCACCACTTTTCATCAAGAAAGCTGAACTTCATCGCAATACAAGTGGTATTGGTGGGTAACCTTTGTTTGAGATACACAGCTGTACCAGGTAGTCATCAGGCTGAATAAACAGCTTTTCCCGCAATAGCTAGCGGAAAGTAACATACTCCTAAGCCAGCCAGACCAACTTGGGGAAGTGAAAACGTGGCTTGGCCCAGAGCGTGTAAAAACTGAGCAACACACAAAACAAACCTGGAAGACTGCAACTGGCTTGAGCTGGCTTCAAGCTATGTATTACTTTCCCGGGAACTGGGGATGCCCAGCATCCTGATGGTGCAGCATACAGGGACCATTAATGGGAATCACGCTTGTGATTCTGCTGTATATTGCCATTGTTATATTATGCTTGTCTTGTGATTTCAGGATACTGCTGTATTGCTCTTACAAATCCAAATCATATGCAATGCCTAATACATCAAATAAGTAAATCTGATATTAAACATGAAAACCTCCTTGGGTGGACTATAAATTTTTAGCTAAACTTGAAGACACCCCCCTACAATAGATGGCCCATGTATGGGGAAAAGGAGGAAATCAGGTTACTCTCACCATGGACATGGCTCAAGGTTTAGTGCTAGGGCCAGGGATTCTCCTACAAACCCCAATACCGCAGCAGGGAGACTCACCGTGGGAGTGTGCTGACGCCTGGGACAGGCAGCTCCCTGCCAGCCCAGGGCAGAGTGAAAGGTAAATGGTAGCGGGATAACGCTCACGAGTTGCAATCGGTCATGCTAAAATCAGCTAAGACATGTTGGATAGATCTTAGCCTGCAGGTCAGGATGGGCAGCCACCAAAACTCCTTGACACTACAAGACTGACAAGCTCAGTGAGTTGCAGACCAGCTGGCCTACAACTTGCCAACCTTCTTGTCACTGTAGCACCAAGGAGACATGGAGCAAGGAGGATCCAGACAAATGGAGGCAAGTGGTTGCTGTCCTTTGGCTGGTGCACCAACAAGGCAGTTCTCTGAACTGGGACCAGATCATTCACCTTGGCAGGAAGCGGCAGCGGAGGGAACTTAACAAGATAGAAATTTGGGACATCATCTTTGGCATGCGAGTCATCACCAGTGCTTCTGTAACCCACTATGTGGTGGAGCCCATGGACAAAACAAAGGGGCTGAAGCCATGGAGGTGGGCCCACTGGTATCCCATACAGGCATATATTCTCAGCCTCATGGAGCCCAGGCAAGATGTCTGGTCATTCAGGCGATGAATGTATTAAGCTCAGTGTGCAACATCAGTATTTGTTACCGCTGGTCTGAGCCAGGGAGTGGAATAGCACCTGCCAACACACCCCCTTGGAAGAAGACTCGGAGATGAGCAAAAAAACAACCACTCATGGGGAATATCTAAAAAAGCCTGGTCAGACAATACTGGACTCTATAGGGACATGTGAGAAATGTCTATAAACGTGCAGAGACATGCTTAAATATATGGTAAGTCTGGCAGTAGATTGGCGTTGTGCACTCTCATGCCGTGTAACAAATCACACCTGATCACATCTTCCTGCAGGTTCCTGAACCTCCACAAGCTAACTACTCAGAAATATTAAGTTATGTTATGTTCATTTTTTTCCCCTTTTAGGTATTTAATTGGAATCTGATACATAGTGCCAAGTTTCTGGCACAAAATGAAAAATACTTATAATAAGGCTGAAACAGCTTTTTTTGATATATATAGTTCAGAGCTTTAAGAAACCTAATACCAGTTAACTGTCTTCCTATGCAGAAAAAAAAGTCAGGAAACTTGCAAAATGTATTTGGAAGCTAAGATTGCAATAATTCATCAATCAAAACATTCCTAAGCCTGTCGTGGATTACAAAATGACAACCAGCTAATGGTATCAGTTTGGTCAACAGCTTGCTGGGTTTTGGGGGTTTGGGTTTTTTTCCTTTTTGATTCTTCATTCAAATCTGCTTCTTGAAGCAAGATTCATTTCAAATCTCATTTTCAGGCCCAATAAAAAGAAAACCCAACACATTACAAACAGCACACAGCCACATTTGCTGTGTTTACAACAGTTCACAGAATCAGCTTTTCAAAACTAGAAAACCCCAGGGTGAGCTGCTTTCTTGCCTCCTTGTTTAGCTGCTCAAATCAACTCAATTACTCGTGACTTGCAGCAAAACGGAAGAATTGTATGAAAACAGTTCTCCAGGCCTGACATACATTAGTCTAAGTTAAAATGCTCTATACAGCTCAACTCTGTTAAACTGATTCTGCTAACTTCTGATGAACGGTTCATTGCTTTTCTGAGTACAACTTGTATCATCAAAACTAAATCAACTTTGAGAAATCTGCCTTGACAGCCAGTACGGTACTGTCCCTGAATCTCAGTAAGCCAGATACAAGGTCATTTACATCAAGCTCCTTCCTTCTACTCTCACCACATAATGTCCACTAACCTCTATGAAGAGCCACAAGTAAGCTGCCCTCAGTTTATCTGTGGTTTTCATCTCCTGAAAACCATATCTGAGACGCTGTTTTGAGGGCTAGAGGCAGAGGGCATCTGCAACAGAGATGTTCACACTGGATGTTTAATTGCAGAGCAACTCAGTTGTGGGCATTCTTGAGTCTCTGCAGGCATGTTCAGTAAGGATGCTGCCTACTGCCTGGCTGGGGGCGAGGCAGGGGATCACTCAGTGATGCTCCAGCAACAACAGCGAGGATGCCATGGTTAATAGCTCTTTGCAAGAAGGTTTGAGGAGAGCACCCCTGCCAGGTCTAGAGTTACAGAAAACCCTGGAGAGACAGGATCTGAGCTCCCTGGAGAAGCACAAAGTGGGGAAAGGGAGTACATAAGAAATACAAAACACAACACCTCCAGGAAAGAAAGCCATCTTTATCTGAGGCCATTCTATGGGCGATGGTCTCCACTATAGGCTGAGAGACCTACCCAAGTTTCCTGACAACTCCTGAGCTAGACCAGAATGAGTTTTCTGGAGCTAAGCTGCGGATGGCTACAGAGCGTGCTCCTCCTCCCCACCCCAATCACATACGCACACTATTCGATTCTAAACATAATTGTTTTTCTAAGCTTTTAATTAAAAAAAAAAAGTCATTCTGTTTCATTTTGTCTGGGGCTGAGAAATTATTTCAAGACTAGTGCAATTTTTTTGGTGTGCTAGCGCATGGACCAGAATGAGTTTTCTGGAGCTACGCTGTGGATGGCTACAGAGAATGCTCCTCCCTCCCCACTAAACACATACACACAGTATTTGATTCGAAACATAATTGGTTTACAATTTTTGTGGCGATGCAAAGCAGGGGGTCTAAGGTGCTTTTCTGGGACCTGGAAATCCATTATAAGGTCAAGAGTATGACAAGGTGATGAGTTTCCCTCCATCACTTGCTCTGACCTGAACAGGGAGCAGCCAGGAGGGACACATTGTAAGCTAGCAGAGTAGTCTTGGTATGCAGAAGTATGCGTGTATGTGTGTTCGTGCGCTGTGGTGTGAACCCCAAGGCTCTCCCTTAAATTGCAACAGCCAACCTGAAGGAAAACGCAGCACTAAGGGAAGACTGTCTCAATTCATAAACCTATGAGCTCTGTTTTCTACCGTGATGAAACCACCCATCTTCAGAGGAAGCAGAGACTCCTCCCCCAGCTGGAAAGTTAATTAGACCACATGTAAAATCAAGACCTAAGAAAAAATGCAGAAAGTGGATAAGAATTAAATACCTCTGAGTCTGTGAAAAAGTTGTAAAGGAGTACATCATCAAATTCCAAGCCCTTTGCTTCATAAACTGTCAGTACAAGTGCTAAACTAAGTTCCTCGGGTATCTTCTCCTTTGCAGTTTCATTTGCCACTAATACCACCTGTCATAAAACACATTAAGAAAAAGAACATATTAGGAAGCAAAAGAAAAAATGGTAACAGCTGCATGAAAGCATATAAACACGTCATGATAATGCAAGAGCCTTCTCAAAACCATACAACGTTTAACACAGACATTCCAGCACACTCCGCAAAAAGGTCACAAAGCTGCCACTAGAAAACTAACAAACGCGTGGTGCATGCAGACACTTGTAGATCTGGTGTAAGAAAATTTGGAGTTAGAAAGGAACAGGACAGGCAACACCTGATACAAAAAAAGAACACAAAGAGCCAGACGTGTATTAAGAAGAAACAGAACCCAACACAATAAAGGTTTCTAAGTTCAAAAAGCATAATTTATCAGTGAGATACAAGGGCTTAAAAAAGAAAGTTGTGGGCAGTCCATATAAAATGATGATTTAGCAACAGAGCTGGAAGAATCTGCAAAAAGCCGTATACCTAAGAAATGCAAACCTGATGTGCTCCAAATTCAATGGGTTGTGTTTTCCTTTTGTTGCCCCTCAGCAGAATTGCTAGGTCACTAACACTACAGGACTCCAAGACCGTAGGTTTCGGTCCATCAAAGAGACCGCAGTCCTTAGGAAGCCGATCAAAAGATTCTGGGAAATAATGCTGAAGCAAATCAACCACTCCAGATGCTAAACGAAGAATACCTGTAATAAGCAGAATATGGATTTTAAACATCAGTCTGACTGTCTCATACTCTTTTGCAAATACACTTCTAAAAGATTTTGTTAGAATTTTGAAATCAAGAAATATCATGACAAAAACACTAGTCAGAGAAGAGAGAAGCTGTAAGGTCCACTTTAAGTTTCTGCCATTTTGAGTGGACCTCATTCTTGGGCCTGTAAAGATCAGAAAGTGTGCTACAAAGGCTTAGCAGCATCCTCACAAAATAAAGGCCATAAATGAGAAACAAATAAGAAAAGCAGAAGTAGCACACCAATGCTGCAAAGTCTAGCAATTTGGGGATGGGTCAAAAGAAACGGGTAGGATTATTTTTTAAGTTTTCCTTCATCAAATAAAGTCAAAACATGCAGTAAGCATGAGTGTTCAAAAAATGACAATTTTAGAGACGTTCATTCTTGGTTTTCCAGATGAGATGTCAAAATACAAAATTTGCAAGTCAGAAAAAGCTGACCATCTGATCTCTTAAAAGAGCAGGTTGCTTAAAGATGCTTTGAATCGGCCAGTAGAAAACTTGAATCGTTAGTGACATCTGAAGAGCACAGGCTCAGATCATAAATAAATTTGTTACTCTACCTGAATGGGACCTGTAGTTCTGGTACAACTGATATATCCTTTTTGGTTTTCTAACACGCTGCTTCTTGTTCATGGAGTTCTTGCTTGCATAATGAAACAGTGACCTCAGATCACTAAAACGAAAAGCAACTCCTTTCATTATGCTTTGGGCAGTGTCACCAGTTAGAAACATGGCATTAGGGTCATTGATGCATTTCATTAACAGTGCTAGCTCAGCTTGGGTGAAATCCTGTATCTCATCACCATAAAACTCATGGATGGACCATGGCAGCTCCCTGACCTTTGAGAGTCTTTGAGATAAATTATACAGCAAATCTTCTTCATCGAAGTAACCTCTCTGTGATCGTATCTGCTGATAAAGACAAAAGAGGTGATAGATTTCACTCCTGTCTTCTGTGAAGTTTGGTGATCTCTTTCGGCCTAGCTTTTTGTACTGCTCCTCAGTAAGTTTACCCCCAAAGCAACTCAGTGCCTCAAAAGAGCCTTTCAGAAATGACTTTATTTCTTTCCAGACCAGTGCTGGATTGTACGAGCTTTTACCTTTTATCATTTTTGGCCATATTTCATTTGCAAATACATCGTAAGTCAGAAAAGTCCGAGGATCACTTTCCTTAGAGTATGCATCTGCAGCTCCTTCATCATCACCATGTTCTGCTTCAACATTACCTTCTTCATCCTCATCTTGCCAGTTTGGTATAACCAATTCTTCCTGAGGACTCCAACCAACAATGATTCTTTTAAGGCTTCCATCCTCGTTTCTCGGAAAAAATGGGTCAGGCAGGGATGCATCCAGTAATAGCAACAATTGCTTGGAGGTGACAAACAGCGGAAAATTTTCATCTTTAACATCTTGTAGCTTGTGAACATTTGGCTCCAGAGGCTTGAAGTGACTGGTTACCTTGGAAGACTTGCTAAGTTCAATGAAATTCTTCTGAACTTCCTGGCACAAGACAGGATTTTTTGTCACAAAGATCTGGTGCAGGTGCTCCAGCCTGTTCGATGCTTCTGCGCTAGGCATTTGGTCTTCTTCATGGTCCTGACATGAATTCATTTCTGCACTAGGTTTGCCCACAGGAACCTTTTCATCCTCACTGTCCTGCTCTTGCTCATCACTCACCTGCTCCTCACTTGAATCATCACTGTCCTGTTTTAGTTCACTCTCTTCCTCCTCTAACGTAGCTTTTTCAACCTCACTGCACTGTTTTTGCTGCCATGTTTGCCTCTCCAGCAGAGGACCATTTGCCAAGGTGGATTTTTCCCAGTATGAATAGAATTTCTTCCAAAGCCTATACAAGCAGCAAGTTGTCTTCCCTGTCCCACTTCGCCCAATTAAAATGATCGGTTCCAGGGGCTTTGGATTGAGATCAATTACCGCGTACTCCAACTCCCCAACTCGGAAAGGGTATTCAACAGAAGAATGTACATCATTTATAATGTTAAGCGCCATGTTAGTACTGAAGCTGTGAAATTTCATTATATTGTATTCCAATTCTGCTGCACTGGCTGGAGGGAAATACTCAGGTATGGTATGTTCTTTTGATTTTTCTGCCTCTGGGTCTTCAACATAACAACGTGGAACGCGCTTCTGTGTTGTCACACTGTGGTTCTGATGCCCTTCGTTTATGCCCTTGAGCTTTTTCCTCAAGATGCAGGATAAACCACGATTGTAGGAAATACATATATTTTCTAAGACACGGTTCAGCTTGCAGTGGTCAAGAACAATGGCCCAAATTCTGATTATTTCTGTGTAAACTCTACCTGATTTTTCTGGAACGCTTTTTGTTTGTTCTGTCTCCATAATCTTTTCTGCACTCTCGCTGCAACGAGGAGAGAAGTCAATTGCAAGTTCCCATAGCATTCTTGCACCTTTGCCCAGCTTGGCTTCATACAGCTGGATATCAGCTTTCAAGTGTTTCAGTGGCTTCTGAAGACCCCTAGTCCATTCCCCATTGCCAAGTTGCTTAATTGTCATTATAGTTTTAGTTTTCAAATAATGAGGCACAGCTTTGCTGCCCAATGTCTTCAGCATTTCAGGAGTGCACTCTATTTCCCAGGTCATGTTATCAAACTCCTGCACATACGCCTCAATATCCAGAATCTTCCCCTTCTCTTCCTCTGGTTCTTCCTTCTCTCCATCAGGCAGGGCTATACTAAATTCCCCTACTCTCTTCTTTTTCTCCCAATCATCCCCTTTTCTTTCAGGGTACGCTGTGCTTCCATGAGGTTGTGAGGACTCACTTCTTCCCTCTTCCAAATTAGTCTGGGCTGAAGATGACTTTTGTACCAGAGGATGATCCTTTCTCAGGGTGTCACCCAATTTCAATTGCTGAATTAAAGTTGTGATTGCCTGCACTAGACTTTCCTGCAGCGTTAAGGGGCTATTTATTCTTTCTGTTTCCTGCTTTGCCAACTGACCTTTTTTTGTCTTTACAGAACACAGAGTTTTTAAATCATTATGTACTGTGTTGCCAGACGCCTTTAATGAGGACCCAGATGAAGAACGCCCTGTGCTCTTTGGCTGTGAAATCTCAGAGGCTGGAATCGGCTTAGATGTTTTGACTGACTGCCCTGCTATATCCTGCCGGTACTTCTTTTTCTCCAGTGCAGCATTATTCCAGGCAAGTAGCAGTGGGTCATTTTTTTTAATTCTATGCCTCACATCTCTTCCTAATTTGTTTTTTATATTAAAGTTAACATCAAATTTTGCCAATGACTCCATTATTCTCTTAGTCTGTTTTGAAAATCCTCTCTGAAAAACAACGTGCATCACTGTATTTCCATTCTCATCTTGTATGTTTGGATTAAGATACGGAAAGTCAGAAGGTCTTGAAGCAAAGAGATCAAGTAGATAGTTCAGGATGTTTAAACCAGTGCCATCTGAAAGCAAGAAAACAAAATTAAAAAAATCACTTGCTTTACAAGGCTGCTATGTAGGACAACAATTTTGAATACTTTTTTTTTCTGCAGCTATTAAATGAAATTCACTTGGCTTTCAAAAGAAAAAAAAATTATCTACATTTCATGTTGTAAAACATGCTTATTTGAAATGGCTCAAAACTGACCTTTTCTAATATCCAGCAAAAACAATACAACAGCAGCAAAGCTTTAGAAATCCCTAGTGCTGCAATTGTTCCTGTAGCATCAATCAATTTCATTCCTTTTTTAACCTCTGGGTGCAGAGAGATTCATTCATCTTCCAACAACAGCCCTTACTGCTACCCAAGGTAGGCTGGTGACTCCGGTCATCTGAACAAGCAGCAGCTCTGGTTACTGCTCTGGGGTCATTTGGTTCACTTTAATATGCCACCCTGAAATAATCTGCTGCAGATAACTTTGGTTTACTAAAATCATCTGTGTCAAATCCCAATTATTTCCTGATATCTGTGGTCCCTAGAGCAATTTCCTACAAAATAAGATTAGTCCAATACCTCCCCGGGGGGGGGG
>VFFE01007164.1:324298-370997 GCA_008921705.1 Burhinus oedicnemus | reverse complement strand
GGTGGGGAATGTTCTACAGCTTTCTGGATTTAATCCAGATAATCTATGATTTAAACCAGATAATGTATGTGAAACATCTCTTTCCTAACTGTAAAACAGTGACACACCAAAATAATTGTAAAGAAATTCTACTTCAAAAACTTTACACAGTGAAAAATACTTAAGAGAAAACATTGCCATTGGACTTCTTAATCTTTTGATTTAAAATTTACAACTGGCAGTATCTATGCTTTTAATCTCTCTAGAGCTATTAAATAAAATTCTGTGCTTTAAAAATGAATACATTCAGTATTTTTAATTATTTTAATCCTCCAACTCAAAAACGCGTTTTTTCTTAAAATCAAACCTGACTTTGGAACTTAATTTGATAGTTTATCTTAATTTCTTACATAAAAATGTAAGCCCTACAGTCCTCTCACTCACTCTTCCTCTGAACAAAACTTTGCTTGTTTTACGACTGAACAAAAACTGGGAAACAGATTTCAGATGTCACTGTAGGACTTCCTTCACAGTCTGCTTCCATCGCTCTGCCTTTACCTTTGCTTCTTCCTAGATACTTCCCGTTTACTTCATTCCCACCTAGTACACATTTTACGAGGTTTCAGAGAGGAGCCTTCCTTTCTAAATCAGCTTGATTCAACAAGAATATGTTCACAAAACAGTAACTGACGAAGACATTACAGCTGCTCGATTCCCCCTGGTCTCTTGAGCTGCTATTAACTCTCCTCACAGTCCCAGCCACCGCAGCCACAAAGCAGAACACATCAGCTTAACAAAGACTGGTGCGTATCCTCTGGTCTGCAAACTTTGGGGCTGAGACACAGTCACACATCCTGATCTGCTGCTATCACATCAGTAGTCAGCAGCAGAAGGCGCAGTGGGCTGAACAGGTAAGAAACGGGGACGTTTTCAACAGTAACTGTGAAAACGAACAGTGCACATCTGCTAGAGCCCTTTCTGTCCCCTAGGCCCAGGCAGACAAAAGCCTTACCTCTATTATTTAAACAGATGGAAACCGCAGCGTGCAAAGGAGTATCTCCTTGTGCAATGGAGACATTTTGAGGATCTGCACCCTTGGTCAACAGCAAATACGCCAGTTCAAAATAATTCTTTTTGAGGCATATTTGCAGTGGTATTTCAGAGTTGGTTCCAATCCCATCTGGCAGAGCTGGTGTGAAGAATACGAAAATATCAGGGGTTAAATCTGATACACCAGACCTGCAAACTACAGAAAGTTCTAAACAGATGAAGGTACATGCTGATTGCTGAGCAGGCAATTTTGGTTGTTTTGGTCAGCTTTTTACACCTATCTGTTAAAGAGTTACTGACTAAGAAAACCTTCAGATTGTCCTCTGATGTCCTATTAAGCTGAGCAACCAGTCCTCCTGTTGTGATAGGAAGAGAGAAAGGCCAGAACCTCTCTTCTTCAAGTCAGTCAGTCACTGACTGAAACAAGAAGCCCCCTTGCACCTCTGGCACTCACAAGGCTGCAGCAGGACTGTGTGTCCGTAATTTATAGCTAAGATCAAGTTATAAGATGAAATGAAAAATGCCAGAGTAATCCTAGGAATAAACCTCATGCAAAACAAGAAAAATTATGATCTCCGCGCTAGCTAAAAAAAGACAGACATCTGGTCATGTCTTTGAAATCACTGAAGTAGTCAATTACTTGTAACATAACAACAGACTGAACGCAAAGACGGTGGCTTACAGTTTCTATCAATCAGGGTAATATTGTGGCTGAAGACAGAGAAATTAAAAACCAAAGAAACTACAAGCAAAGAAGCAACAGTAATCTTTTGTCTTTTACCTTTTACCAACCCTGACAGCCAAATTGCATTTGAAAAACATCGTGCATTCCATGTAGCCTTACTAGCTTCCCTGTATTGCAGACAGCGGGTGCAGCCAACGGACTGCACTCCAACAAGCCGTTGCACTTATACAGAGCCACAAAAAACATGTGTTGGTATTTCTGAAACTATGGTGCTCCTAACATGCCAAATACAGTATCAGATCTATTATAGCACACTAGTATTGCATAGTTTTTCACCTCCTCGTTCAATCAAGCATCTTATGAGGTGCACTTGCTTATCCGATCTGTCACACCGTTGGATAACGTTGCCGATGTCAACATCTGAAAGACTGCAGTTTCTGAAGAGTCCTCCACCTGACGGTTCTTCCCCACTGGCCTTCCCTGTTAGCAGCAGCAAAACTTTATGCCACATTTGCTTCTCCAGCAACTGTTTTATGAAGCTGTTAGCACAGTCATGGGAGATGTTGCAAACCACCCCTTCAGGGATTTCTGCAAGACAGTCAAGACAACATAATTCACTCAAACCACACAATAAAATCAATCTCACTGTAAACTAACTTCAGAATAAAGAACTCATTAAAATGAAACTACAGAACAGCAAAATGCAATGCTTGCACATTTTTGTCCTGATGATGACAGCCAACTAAGTTTGAACATTTTGATTCATCATACTGAAATTTTGTGCATATTCCGGTAGTTCAAAGTGCAAAGCACAACAGTAAAAATAAGTAAAAGCACATTGCTCCAGTAATATCAGTTGCAGAAACAGGAAAGAGAAGGAAGGGTAAGAGAGCAAAAACTGTATGTTAGCATCAACACATTTTTCACAGAGATTAAGTTTTGTGAAGGGGAGAAATGGGAACTTGCTTTACCTTTCACAGACGACAGCAGTTTCAGAAATTGCTTCACTGCATCTTCCTTCAATACATTTTTATGATGTGCTCCATTTTCAAATTTGTAGAACTGGACGAACTGTTCAAGAACATCCAGGAGAGAATCTTTATCAGCTATGGCTCTGCTTTCGTTTTCCCCTGCAAAACATCACAGACATTGAAAACCCAGTTCCTTGCTGGCATGTTTTCAGGGCAGGACTCTAATATGTTACATCTCAGGGCTCTGAGAAATGTGCAGTGGCAGGTTAAAATCAGATTGCTGAAACTCTTGCCAAAGCCAGTCCTGTGATGGACTTCATATCCCAAAGGATACTTGATACTCTCATCGGATAGGCTCTTTACCATAATACGCTAAGCTGAAAATTTTAATAGTTCACAAGTTGGTCTGCATGCAGGCAGGACGCTGCTGCCTTCCAGTGATATCATTGTTCAGAATTTTTAGAGTAGATTACTAAAACCGGTAATGTTTTCAGCATAGTTTCAATCAGGTGTCCTAAGCTTGATTCCTCGGGGGTATTTAAGAAATAAAGCCATAAAATAATTTGTTCTCTTACAAGAAAAAAAACCAAAACAAAAATAATCCCACCACATCAAAATCATGCCTACAAGTTTAAGAGATACTTAGGTAATGGGCAATGGCAGATTTTAAATTATGTCCTAATAAATACCCTTAAACACGAGCAAGTTCTGGTTTCAACAGGTTATGGCTTGGGCTCATACAGTAATATTGCTAATACAGGTGTCACCTTAAAGTTCTGATTGGTTAGTGCAAGGGAATAGAAGCAGATCAGGCACCAAGCCATCTCAGAAAAGCTGTACTGAAGAAATGCTTTCAAGATGAACAACATCCATGCTTGGGACTTATTTTTAAACAGTAGTCTAAACCATGGCTTGAAAAGATCAGCTGCAGGATCTACCTCCTCAGTTTCTGAACCTTAAAGTCCTGCAGGAACATCTTGCCTAACTGGCCAATCCGTCAATTCTCATGTGGATACTCACAAGAGCTTCTCCGAATGGCCTCCTATGACTGGATCCTCTGCTGGAAATGTTTGTGGCCCACTACAGTCTCTTTCCGAGCTAGGATGTAAGTAGCAACCAAGCTGTAGCGCCACGCTGCCAAGACGGTGCATCCTACAGAGACCCTCCAGTCCTGAGGGTAGACAGCTCCCCATCTCCTGCCCCAACTAGCATCTCTCCGACCATACTGCAGTACAGGCAGCTCAGGCTTGCTCCATTTGTTAGGGCAGACAAGAATCATAGAATCATAGAATGGTTAGAGTTGGAAAGGACCTTAAGGATCATCTAGTTTCAACCTCCCTGCCATGGGCAGGGACACCTCCCACTAGACCAGGTTGCTCAAAGCCCCATCTAACCTGGCTTTGAACACTTGGAAGGATGGGGCGTCCACAACTTCTCTGGGCAGCCTGTTCCAGTGCCTCACCACCCTCAGAGTAAAGAATTTCTTCCTAATATCTAATCTAAATCTCCCCTCTTTCAGTTTAAAACCAGAAACTATATAAGGGTTAGCCGGTCTCGATACTGTCACACGGGGGTGGTATTGTACAATTTGTATGTTTTCTCACTCTCATTTATTGGCATGGAAGAGCAAATTCCCATTATTTGGGCAATCGCACTTGATACATTAGTTTCCAGAATGGAAAATTATATAAAAAAAAAAAAACAGACAAGTCAGAATCCTTTTCAGAACTGACAGGCTACTATAAAAAAGCAGACTGGAAACCAGTTTATCACCCCAGTTCATGAAATTTCATATTGGCACTGGGACAATTAAGATTTATGTCTTTCTGTATGACAACAGGTCCTTTGCAAACCGCCCAGAAACATCATTAATCATTTTTAGAATGTTCTTTGAAGTTTCCCCATATTCCAAGAATATAACTAAATTTTAGCTCCCTTGCTTTGGCTATGAGAGGCTTTCATACTTTTAGTCCGATAATCTGCTCTGCTACTCTTTTCCCTTAACATGTGCAAAGGTTAAAGTTTTCCAATACAGGAATTTTAGTTGCATATCACCGACATAGATCAAAGATAGCTAAAACTTTGTGAACAAAGAGCTCTTACTAAACTTTCATTTTGTTTTTAAAAATGTCAGCAACTTTTCACTCACATTTTCATCGTTTCAGAGCTTCCCTTTTCTGTCAATATTTTTGGCTATTAAAAGCATTTTAAATACGCCACCAATACTTGAACAAAACGCTTCATTTTCCAAAAACTAAACTGAAAGTAAAAGGTTAAAATTGAAAAAAAGCACCAAAAAGAAGCAGTCTCTATGGTGGGGGGAGCCTCATATTAAGTGTGAGAAAAAAAAAAACAGTGGCTTATAGTAACTTAGAGCAACTTGTAGTTACTTATTGCATGACACACCAAGAAGATCAGTTGGACAGCATTCACCTTCAGGCAAGGACAAAACATTCATCATTGACTGATAGGAGAACAGGAGGACAATTCATCGGAAAAGTTACATAAAAACCACCTACTATTACCAATTACAAATAAAACAATTTTGTATCTAAAGGATATAATTTCAAAACAGGAAAAGCCCACAGTCCACGTAGTACCTGTGCGTTTCTCAGAGGAAGTGTGTTTCTCAATGTGATTGCTGACTGCTTTTACAGCATCGAAGTTTTTGTTCTTTTTCAAGATATCTATGACATATCTTGACCGTCCATCTGGAACAGTGGGATCAACCCCAAAGTTCAGGAGCATGATCACATCTTCTGTTTGGCCTAAAACATTACATGAATAAACATTAGAGGAAGAGTAATTCTCATTGTTCAGCGATTTTGTTCTGTTTTCCTTTTATTTTTAATTTCCTGGCACAATTTCTAGCAAAATTTTAATAACTAAAAAAAAAGAAAAAAATCTAAATTTTTCCAGTGTCATAAAAATGAGGTATTGTTAGGTATTTTTCCCCCAGAAGAAACCCCTTCAAAAAAATTAAAACTCCATCCTCATTATTACTAATTGGGAAATGGGGGCACAAAACCACAAAGTGACTGGGTGCCTCATGAGCATCTCACCGGACAGAGGCAGTATGTGGAATTCACCTCCTCCCTTATGCCCCAACCCTGTTCTCCGGGCTCTAGGCAAACTGCTCTGCACATAAAGAAAAAAACAAAACAAGGGATTTTGCTACTGTTTGGAAGGTGATTCAATAAACCAGAATATTTCACATATTCAGGCATGAATATACACAGCTAGGCACAGAGTTTCTTTGCTATGCACATTAAACACATGATTTTCTTTATAATAAGCCTTATAACAAAGATGTCCAGTTTGACTAACGGTAGGTACCATTGCTTTCAACAGAAACTACTAACCTCTATAGCATTTCACAGCAATTATTACAGATAATAAACACAATAAATATAATGGTGATCTAAAGCCTTGACACATTATCTAATATCCTGGAAGATGACAGGCTCCTGTCTTAGTATGTCACACTGCACTACCAGGGGAAACTTTACAGCCCTGCAAGCAGCTGCCTGTACTCCTCTTGCTTCGAAGAGGCACGTTTGTTGTAAGTCTTGCCCTCAGAACAGCTGCGAGAATGCAGGAGCACCAAACCACCAAGTCACACAGGAGAAGACCGAGCAATGGTGAGCAAACAAGAGTTAGACCACCACACGTCCCCCAGGCACACCACCACAGCACGCAGCCCCTGTTACTGCATGGGCCAAAGGCAAAACCTAGAGGAGGAAAAAAATCATGCAGGCTAACACAAATGTCTTGCTTTGTTTGTCTAAGCTTTACCGCTCAAGCTATTTTGGGGATTATGTTTTGTTAACAGATGGGTGCAACGGTTTTATTTACATATATTTATAAACATACTCTCTATAGAATATATACACTATATAAATATAAATAAATAAAATGTATTAAAGAAATGTGTATACCCTATAGATAATATTCATGCAAGATAAATAAAAATATAAATAAACACATATAAAAATAAATACTCTTCAGATTATATATACTATATAAACTATAATTATAAATAAAAAAACTTTAATAAAGAAATAAATATATATACAGTTTCTTCTGGAAATGCAAGAGTGATTTAGCAGCAGATGGAAGTGCTGCAAAAGATGTGTTATACCTTTCCAGAAAGTGAAATTATTTAGATACAGGTTGTGCGCATTTAATTCATATTGTTAATGAGAACCACCAGAATGTCACCGCAGTTAATGACCTCAAAGTCTGGTGTTATCTTGGCATTGACGCTTATTTCCTGTTGCCACCTAGTGGGCAGAGTAAGAAATACAAGAAAAAAAGTCAGGCTAAGCTAACATTAAAGAAATCCCACAGAAAATGTAAAGGAAAGCATTTCATTTTTCTCCTCTGGCAAAGTACACTGCTACTGAGGTTTTACATCTTCACCTATTTAAAAGGACAGGATAGGTCTCCAGGTGGTCTAATAGGATTTTAAGGGCACATCAAAGGTAATTCCTATGGTTCCAAAAATTGCAGCATACTTGTGGGAAAATCATAACCAGTCAAACCAAAGAGCAAAGAAACGGGTCACAAATCAGGTGACAATTTTAAAAGGGAATTGTTGAAATGTTTAAATATTAGTTATCATTACAAAGTCCACATTCAGATAAAAGGACTTTCTCATTTTCTTCCTTAGCACAAAAAGTAAACACCAGGGTCTAAAATTTTCTTCCATTACTCATTTTTCCATTTGAAAACAAAACACCACACAAACAAACAAACAAAAAGAATTGTATTTACTGCGTTTCTGGGAATATTCACTGGAAGATGCCACAATATGCAGAAGGGTGGATCCATCTCTGTCTTGCTGGTTGATCCTATCCTTCAAGTCTGGCCTCTGAGTCAGTAACCACCTGAAGAGATGGTTCTTTCCTGAAATGATCAAAAAAGCCACTTGCTATAAATGGTAAACAGAGATACAGCAGAAACGGATCCTGTTTTTTTCCCCTATGGAGTGGCGAGAGGCATCTGTATGAAAGCTTTTCTGGAACACGAGGAGTAGGAGAGGGAAGACATATGTAAACAAAATCATGGTAAGAGCCAGCTGCACGGTGGGAGACATGCTGCTACATGTGCAACTCTGAGGCTGGCTCATGACTCTTTAGCACATATAGGAACTGTTGCTCCACACTGACGTCACAGGACAACACACTCGAATTTCGTCAAAGCTGATATATTCAGGTTCTGAAAGACCCACATCAATCACACTTTCGCTTCAAACCATGGAAGAGAACAACAATATTAGGTTTGTACCACTATCAGGCACAGATGATTAAAGAGTGTTTACAACACTTTTTTAATAGTGCCTTATTGGCACATGCAAGGTTACACCTAGATGATCTGATCTCATTAGTTTTTTTAAAAAAATTAAAAATTAAAAAAGCTCTAGCTGTCAGTTCTCTGATGAAGGCCACCATTGTTTTATTTTAGCTGCGGATGTCACTCACTTGCTTTGATACACAGTCTGATAACAGCGTGAAGCAGATACGCTCCAATGGTTTCAACTTTCGCCCCAATGGAAATTAGCCACTTGACTAACTCTGCTACTTCTTGCATCTTCTCACCATGCCCATACAACTCAGAAGCCTGGTAACAGAGAGAACAATTACAACAAATCATTTTACATACACAAAAGGCATTTCTATTTTATTCCTATTTCCATGTATTTTATGACAAGAATCAGTGAACGGTAACAATCAAGCCATATGCACTGTAAAATGAAACATTTATTATATATGTGACAATTCCAGTAGAAGCTCGAAATAAATACTTTTCTCCTACCAGACACTCATAAATCTTAAAAGAATCTTGCCCTGCTCTGAAGAGCACTGAACCTGAAGTCTATTTTATAATACATATCCCCATATTTCTTCTCTGTAATTAACTGCAACTTTCTGTCTTATGCTTGTCTATTAAATGTTACTGTATCGCAGTAAGAATATTGCTGTAACTGGATATTGTACCTTTTAAGCTTGGATGAGGCAGCTTATGCAGACAGTTACCCCAAAGCAAGAAAAGGCTGGAGAAATACTTGAAATTGGCAAAAGGGAGCTAGAGACTGGGGGAAAGAGATTTAGGGAACTTGGGTAACCAGTCCTTTTACAGCTCAGGAATCCTGTAGCTGGAGAGGAGGGCAAAACCCTACTCTCATTCAGCTCAGGAAGCATCTGGCCTTATTAAGACAACAATGATAATATGACTGCTCACACAAAGAAAAGGTATTAAGTCTTTGGAGACAGATTTTTTGCCAGAAGGTGGCAAATTCCTAGAAGGCGATCTGATAAAAGTATGGAATTTACAGGGAAGTTTACAGATCAAGATTGAAAGCGCACAGCCTGAGCAGAAGGCGGCTGAGCTGAATATGGATGTTCCAGCAAGGACTTGATGAACATGAAGCACAGTCTACAAAGGATACAGCAATATGGCGAACTCTGGAGGTGGGCAGAGGAAGCTCAGATGGAAATTGAGACAATATGCCAGAAGGATCAGGACATGAGGGGGTGCTCGGAAACAGCGTTCAGACATAATTTCTCCATTTGTGCCAGTCATCTTTTTAAATAGCAGTCTTCGCACATGCTTCCAACATCCACAAATAAATCTTTTTTTCTAACACCTCATGCCAAATTTTGACTGGCAAGAATTACTGTTTGTGCACAGTCACAAAATCAAAATACAACAAATTACAGGGAGTATGTAGTGGCAGCAGGGGAAGTTTGAGTTGTCAGAAAGCCACATTTTCTAATTTTTGCAAAAGAGAAGCAGTGCTTAGGGATCTTTCGTCTTGATTCTTTCAGTCTTCCACATGTACAACAAAGCCACTAGAATAGCTAAGACTGGTGGGGCCAATTTAGCAACAAAGGACATACTATTTTGCAAAGGTAACCCACTTTTATCCTCCTCTCTCAATGAGGCCTTTTGATTTGCTTGCCTAGGAAGGAAGATTTTTTTGCTGAAGACACCCTATATGTGTCCTCTACTGCACTGCCATGCTTTACCGTCAGCGTTAGGAGCAAGTTCACTCCTCGCAGGACTGCTTTGCTGCTGTGCTCCAGGCCAGAGCTGCAAACCACGGCAGCAGCAGTGCTCACCTTCACTCGGAAGCTGCTTAAATCCAAGGCTCTCATGCCTTGTCCCCACCACAGCCCTGCTGCTGCCTGGCCATGGGCCTGGCTGATCCAGGACCCAACCCTGACCCACCCTCCCTTCCCACAAAAAACTGAGCAAACACACAAGGCATGATGGAGGGTAGCATGAAGTCCCATATGGGCTACTCTGCAGGCACTAACACAGCACGCCTACCTTTTACAGGTATCATTTTTTATGATTTTTTATCACTTTTACCTATCATTTAGCTAACCAAGGCACGCTTGTGTATACTCACCCACGAATTCTTCTGCTATTGCTATAAACAAGCCTATGAATAGATGTTGATTTATTTCCTTTGCCTTCCCTTTCCTTTTCACTCGCTCTGCCAGGCACCTAACTGAAGCGCATTTATGGAAAAAAACCCAACTTGACATTATTATGACAAAAGTACCACAAGCACTGTAACAACCAAATGGCAAATTCCATCAATATGCCCTAAACTAGCAATTTGCCAGCCAGAAAATGCCAAGCAAATGTCTTGTGTAGCCTACAGTTAATATCTTCTAAAGCTTCCATCAGGAAAACTACAGAGCTGTAAGCAATCAAATATACTTCAGCCTAAAGCCTAATGGAACGTCTCAATGAATGTGCAACCATATCTTTTAAAAGTAGGTTACATACAGCATAACTATAGTTAATTAACTCATACACACAAAGAAATGTAAGAATAAAACAAAAAAAAAATACATACAGAAAGGAATTTTTTAATGGTTCATAAGAAATGCTTTATGTAACTGCAATTGAAACAGGCTGGGCATCCACTGCACGATAACACACATACACTGTGAGATGCCTTTAGAAAGTTGGTACGTTACTGCTATGGACACCAGCTGTTCCTGAGCGGTGGAGCTGGTGAACTACAGCAGCTCTGGGCTTGCAGTTGGTCTCCAGGTACATCCTGGCTCCCAAGGGGCCAGAAGCAATGGTTGCACACCCCTGCACACATTCAAAGTGTTTTGGTGGGATACCCATGCACAAAGGCAGGGGCAAGCAGCAGTGCTACAAGGCCACCTAACTCCCATGGGGCAGAGCCTCTGGGGTGTACCAGCGTGCACGGCACAGCACATGCACCAGGCAGGCACAGCCAGCCAGCTGCAAAGTATGTGAGAGCATGGAAGTTTCTGACAGCTGGAAGATTTTATTTTATCCTGCCAGCATAGAAAGCTTTGGAGGTTCCCAAATGCTGCAGAACACGAGGAATGACAAGAAAAAGAAAAGAGCAAGTTTCAGAAGAGCAACATTAAGTTCAAAGTCTGCTGTCTGCAGATGCCATCATCTCAGTCAAAGGCATTAGAAATTGTGGCTACTTGGTCTATGGCTACCTGTTTTCATCTTGCCAAAATCCTCTAAGTCATTTGGAAAACGTCAAAGCCTTTAGGGAGAAAGTTTAGCAGTTGCTGCCTAGGTGTAAAGCAACCTACCAAAAATTTGGGACGTTGAGGGAAGGCAAAATTCCAACACTGCACCCAGCTCAACTCCCTGTAATCATACTCATCACCAGCAAGCAATCCAGAGACAGGCTAGCAAAGTATAATAATACCCTATCCCAGGGATATCATAAATTGTCCTGGTTGGAAAAGATATCCAACTTAACCCATGTCAGACATTTTTCAGCATTAAGTTCTCAGGTTCCAAGCATGACATGAGTAACCTGCTGTACTTGACAGGAAGATTATTTCTTTCAATCAAATTAAATGAAACATTAAATCACATCCAGAAGTTATGCCAATTAAGGATTTTTGACCAAATGAAAAGGGACAAAACAGATGATTTAATATAATCATACATAGTCCATGTATTATTTTCCATTTTATTTCTCTTTGATCTGTTTCAGCCTTGCACACAAGATGTAAAATCTCTCACTAAAGTGAACAGGAGGAAAAGAAATAGACACAAGGGAAAAAAAAAAAAAAAAAAAAAGATGCTACTTTACCTCAAAGAGATTCTTCAGTGATAACTGGTTGACTCTGAGATTGGTGGGCAACTCTTTCTTCTCGGACAACAACAACAGACAAGACTGCAAAAAAACCACATTAGTGATCTTATAAGCACACTTAGAAACTTTGTTTTTTACCGCCTCATCAGCTCTTGTAGGAAAGCAAACGAGGGCTAATAATATTTCAGACCTTTTTTTAAGATCACAACAGATTACTGAATCTCCCTTTCCATTTATCAGCTGAATTAATGTAATATACAGGGGACCGTGGGAAGCTATGACCAATGAAAGCTTCCTCAGGAATAAAAAGGAATACCCCTTAGAATTGACCCTTCACTTTAGGAATGGATCTTTGCATTCATGGGGATGAGACTCCGCAGCTACACCAACATCCTGAGCAGAAAGCAAGAAATGCATACTGTAACTTTTTCTGTCTCAGTTTCCCCAAAAACTTTACCTTGCTTCTTGAAAACCCACCTGGCTTCACCAGGGGACAAGGAAAGAACTACGGATGTCATCTACCTGGACTTCTGTAAGGCCTCTGATACAGTCCCCCACAACATTCTTAGCTCTAAATTGGAGAGATACGGGTTTGATGGACAGTTGGATAGATTGACTGGATGGCTGCATCCAAAGAGTTATAGTCAACGGCTTAGTGTGCAAGTGGAAACCAGTAACAAGTTGTGTCCCTCAAGGGTCTGTACTGGGACCAATACTATTTAATACCATCAATGACATAGACAGTGGGATTCTGTGGTGCATTCAATCACTCAGCAAATTTGCAGATGGCAACAAGCTGAGTGATGCAGTCGATATGCTTGAGGGACAGGATGCCATATAGAGGGACCTGGACAGGCTCAAGGAGTGCGCCCATGTGAACCTCATGCAGTTCAACAAGGCCAAGTGCAAGGTTGGGCACCTGGGTCGGGACAATCCCCAGTATCAATACAGACTGGGAGATGAATGGATTGAGAGCAGCCCTGTGGAAAATTACTTGGGGTTACTGGTGAATGAAAAATTGGACGTGAGCCAGCAATGTATGCTTCTAGCCCAGAAAGCCAACCGTACCCTGGGCTGCCTAACAAGAAGCATGGCCAGCAGATAGAGGGAGGTGACTGTCGCCCAGAACTCTACTCTGGTAAGACCCTACCTGGAGCACTGCATCCAGCTCTGGGGTCCCCAGGACAGGAAAGACATGGACCTGTTGGAGTGAGTCCAGAGGAGGGCCACGAAGATGATCAGAGGGCTGGAGCACCTCTGCTATGAGGACAGGCTGAGAGAGTTGGGGTTGTTCAGCCTGGAGAAGAGAAGGGTCTGGCGAGACCTTATTGCAGCCTTTCAATGTATAAAGGGGACTTATAAAAGAGACTTTTAAACAAGGCCTGTAGTGACAGGACAAGGGACAACAGTTTTAACCTGAAAGCGAGTAGGTTTAAATTGGACATCAGGACAAAATTTTTTGCCCTGAGGGTGATGAAACACTGGAACAGGTTGCCCAGAGAAGATGTTGATGCCTCATCATTGGAAGTGTTCAAGGTCGGGCTGGACAGGGCTTTAAGCAACCTGATCCAGTGAAAGATGTCCCTGCCTACGGCAGGGGAGTTGGATGGGGAATATGGGACTGCGGTCAGTCCATAGTGGTCCCTCTCTGTCACTCCCTCCTCCTTATGCTTCTCCCCTGCTCCAGCGTGGGTCCTCCATGGGCTGTGGAACCTGTGAGGAGCCTGCTCCTGCATGGTCTCTCCACAGACCACAAGGGAAGCCCTGCTCCAGGCCTGGAGCACCTCCTCCTCCTCCTTCCTCTGCTTCTCCAACCCTGGGGCTCGCAGGGCTGTTTCACTTCCCTGTCCCCCCAACCCTGCCAGGCATTGTTTTGGCTTTTTTAAAAAAAACACACTTTCCCAGCGGCACCACCATGGCGGCTGAGGGACTGAGCCATGCCCTGTGGTGGGGCCATTGGGGCTGGCTGGATCTGGCCATGTCTGGCATGGGGCAGCCCCTGCCTCCTCTCAGAGAGACCCCTGCAGCCCTCGCCATGCCAGCACCTCACCACCGACATCCCATACAGGTGCAATTGTGACAATGATCACTTTTTTTTTTGCACAGTCACTGTAGAAAAGAGGATTAAAACAATTTCAAGTGATTCACCTTCTTATTTTTCTACATGATCTGGTTTTGTTTAACAACCATGTACTTCCACTGAGCTGCTCCTTTATTTGTGGGTCTTTCACAGACAGCTTCAAAAATCCAGCTTGTCATACAGAAGGAAAAGTAAAAGGGACCACTAATAAACACGTATTTTTTCCCCTCCAATTTCTTTCAAGAATAACGACTCCAGATGGCACCATAATTATAACAGAGACAACAGCAAGAGACAAGCGGGATTTCAAGTTCATTGTATCCCTTCGAGAAATAAATTTCAGAAGTTATGTACCACTAGAAGTATTTTTCAAGTCTTAAAAAAAAACAAGACGTTTGAAGCGGGGAACAATAAACACCCACCGTTTTGGATGGTGATGGTAAGGGTAGCTTACCCTGAGGAGGGAAGACGCGAGCGCCCACCGCACCTCAGCGACAGACTCACCCGCCACTTCCCCTTCTGGGCCAGCCTTTCGATCACCCCTTGCCAGATCAGGGCATCAAACCTCGCGCTGAAAATATAATCGTACGCGGGAGGAAAAGTTGGTGGAAAGACTCGTTCATCTGCAAGAATAAGCCATCAGGAAAATGACTTAGTACACACGGCGCTTTTAAAGTTGGGGGTCTCCAACTAAGTTACATCACTGCACAGTGACAGTTTCAGCACTGACTAATACCCAGGAGAATGCCAACGGGGGGCTTAAATATCCCTGGCCACCCAATTGATACACCACCTTGTTGTCAGTGGCCAGGGGAAAAAAAAAAAAATTAATCCCTGCCCTCAAGAAACACCCCAAGACATTGTGAACCTCGTGGCGGTTCTTCCACTTGTGGGTGAGCCCAGCTATGGACGATGCTAAAGATAATCAAGGTTCTTAACAGGGGGGTATGAGTTCAAATAAATGCATCAGGGGCACAACCTGAAATCTCCTGGCACGCCTGCAAGCCTCATCAGACAAAGTCTGTGAACTGGACAAAAAACCAAGTAGAAGAGGAGAGGGCAAGGAGACATAGGGTGGACATTGGTCAAAAAAACCCACACAACGCCAACAGAAAGGCCAAATTCCCTCTTTTCATTGCTGCTCATTACTAGCTGAGGGAAAGTCCACCACACTGGAATACACTGCACTGTAAAACTCAAGTTTAAGATGAGTATCTTCTAATTATTTTCAAATCTAACTAGCTAAAAGAAAAACATAGTGCTTTGGACAAAAACCACTAAAGCCTTAGGGGTCTGGAGCTCCAAATCTCCAACCTTGTCTCCCTGACTCTGAATTTCAACCTTTTCTAACTATTCCACAATTGACGCATTCTTGCGAGACAACACACTCCCCTGCAGTGTTTTGGGATTGCTGGCATCTGCTGTATACACAGTGGACCAAGTTCACCACGTCCTTTTGATTAGGCCACTCAACATATTCATAATCCTCAAACAGACCTGTGGCACTAAGGACCAAATGAATGATCTCATGAAGGACATCCTACCAAGGACTTGTGTTGTCATCACTACTGAAAGGCTCTCAGAAAAATTAAGCTCTTGATTTGAGTTTACCGTTGACACTTATGAAGATTCCTGCTACAAAATCAGCGATTTGAGTTCGATCTGCAGAAGCATTCAGGAGAATCAAACCTTTATGAAACATAGAAATCGCCTCATAAGAGTCTGATAACATGATCAATGAGTGGCCAGCTCTATAATAAGCCTGAAAAAAAAAAAGGGAGAACAAAAAAGACCATTATTGGGAAAATACTCAGAGATCTTTACTACAAAATAAAATGTTACCATTTTTTCCTAAATTCTCTAATTATGCTAAAAAATGACATGTAGTACTATTTGTACAGCTTCTTACACACAGATCCAAAAAAAGTGCAATAAACATTCCTTGAAATTTACAATAAGCTACTGAGGTCATCACAGATACTGAGTGATAATTCCTGGAATACAGCCTTGGAAAATAACTACAGGATGAAAGACATACTGTTAGCAATTATATTTTAACCTCCTCTGGACAGGATTTATTTTTTTTTGTCACAAGGTCCAGAATATAAGTTTTTGTTCCCATGTCTCTCCATTTTGCAGTATTTACCACAATGCACATATTCTTCAGCCAACAGCAGCTGAACACGTTTATATTCACCACTGAACTAGGTTGTACTGGCTCAGGGTCAGACTGGAGTCAATTTGTTCAAACCAAGTAACAGGCATGCTGCAATACAATGCTAGTTACATTGATATTTGCATGCAATTTTACCATATCTAAATCAAATCCCTTCTACTAAAGTCTCTGGGAGACTGTAGAGGTTGGTCCAGAAGACTATTTATTGTACAAAAGAACCGATCCAAGTGTATGCTTCCATATCATAAATACTGTACAACCGCTACTTAATCATAACAGATGAGTATTTGAGTCAATGTGTACTTAATCACGTGTACATAATCACAAGCTTATGTGTAGCGTATTGTTCTGTCCACTGGAAATACAATATGACCTAGATCACCACGTACTGTTCCCAGGAACTGTAGGCTTATTAAAATATAAAGAATATTAGGGCACACTGCCCAAGGGAGCCTTCAAAGCTGAGTCCCCGTGCCAGTCCTGATTGGTGTCAGTGACTGATGAATCTATACCGTGAGCCAGGCTCTCTAAAACTGCAAGTGAACACAGAGCTGGTGATCCTCACCCACGGACAGGATCTGCACAGCATGCCGTGGCCTGACCAGAGACCTGCCCCGTGCTGTGTCAACCCCGGGTCTCCAGCATCACAAGGACACGTAAGATTTTATTACTTGCTATCATTTTGTCTGGGATATTAATAAAAAAGTTCTCTTTCTTGAAAGCATTGGTGCCTCTCTTGTTTGGACCCAGAAAGAACCAGCATCTCCTGCTGCAAAAGAGAGCTACTTCATTTTATTAAAAGTACTATTACAGTAGTCATTCTGATGCTCATGTACAGAGTCAGACACTGATTCTCGGATTTCACGCTATATTTGCTTATCACACCTCAAAACCAAAACACAATAAAAAGCAGATATTGACACTTGTTTTAAAAAACAAGGCATGCAAAAACTGTCAGCTTAAGCATCTGAATACCTTAACATACTCCGGATCCCAGCGTAAGCTCTGGTAGGCTGAAAACACCGCTTCTGTCCATTTACCAAGATTGTACAAGGCAGTTGATTTGTTGCAGTGTAACACAGCTATGTCCCTTGAACACCTAAAAATATGTTTTTAGTACAACTGTTTATTGAAACTTGAAAAAGGACACATCGTACTTTATCGTTAGCAAGAAGAAAAGAAGAAAAAAGTCTATGTATCACCCGCCTAACAAAATTAGAGGTAAAAAAGGAGTTGTAGAAAATAACAATCATTTGAACATCAGCTATAAAATTTCTTAGTGACATCCTAAAACATAGAATCATAGAACGGTTTAGGTTGGAAGGGACCTTAAAGATCATCTAGTTCCAACCCCCCTGCCATGGGCAAGGACACCTCCTACTAGACTTGGTTGCTCAAAGCCTTATCCAACCTGGCCTTGAACACTGCCAGGGATGGGGCCTCCACAACTTCCCTGGGCAACTTGTTCCAGTGCCTCACCACCCTCATAGTGACAAATTTCTTCCTGAGGTCTATTCTAAATCTACCCTCTTCCAGCTAAATGATACCTTAGTGATACCCTTAGTGACATCCTGGTCTCTTCTGAAGCAGAAAGCCAACCCACTGGAATAACACAGTATGAGGGTTTAGAAAGAGTTTAGACCATCTCAACACACCTAGATATGGCTCAGTGAAAGCCAGTGGACAAGAACGGGAAAAAACAGACACAGGAATGGAAGCTGCTAGATGGAAAGAATGCTAAACACGTTTTGATCACCAAAAACCAACTTAAATGCATTTTACTGTATCACCAGTTGATGAAGTCAACAGAATTATCCATATTTACACCAGCTAAGAAATAAATAAGTGTATTTTAGAAAACAGAATATACTAAAGTATTTAAAGCATCTGCTGGATCCAAAAGAGTTTCTGCAAAGATCTGCACACAAATCACAGGACTACAGTCCATGGGGTACCCAGGAGCCTGGAAAGCCTGTCTTGCCCATGCTCAAACAAATAGTACATGCCACAGAGCTGCATCCTTCACGTTATTCCTATCTACTAATTTACACTCAAGAAAGCTCTTTCAATTACACTGAATGTGCACATTCTTGCATGCAAGCAAATCCTTGCCAAGGCAACCTATGGCAAGGGGAAAGGAGGTGCTCAGGAGCAGCCTGCTCAGCTCTACTCCCTGCATATGCTCCAGACTACTTAGTCTAAATGGCTAATAGTCAAAATAATTGAATGGTCAGTGTTAAATTAAGTCAACATCAATGTTAATACACGGTAGTAATGAATATTTAATAGCTAACATAATACTCAACTATTTAATCATTAATAACATTAGCAACTGACGTTAACTGATGAAAACAAGCACTTAACATTTGGAAAGAAATACCCAAAGAAGTCTTCTGCTGAAAAATTATTTTTAACAGATCTGAGAATACCAAGAAAGACCAAATAACAAGAAAAAAGTAACTTGCATGAGTCATTTTAAAGATAATCAGACAACCCATGTAACAACAGGCCATAGACATGGCCAGTACGTGGCAGAACCACAGCAAGATTAATCCACAGCATGTCAGCTAAGAAACAGAAGTAACTGAACAGAAACCAACACAGTTTATGAAAAATTAATTTGAGCTTTAATTACATTAATTTATAGTTGATGCTTATATAAAAATATTCAGATTACAGTCATTAACTAAACACATATATGTCAGGAAGAGCAATTCCTCTTTAATCAGAAAACTGGTACACTAAAGAGAGTGACAAAAGACACAAGAAAAATCAGGTGTGAGGACAAGAAATACGGTTCCGAGTTAACTGCAGTACTGTACAAACTTCAGACTCGTCGTATGGTTTACAACTCGTAATTCAAAAATACTTACGGGACCCATTGTATTAAACAGCTGAGCATATATAGAGCTTGATCGTACTTTCTGATGGCTAAAGAGTAATTTCCATTTTTAAAATCCTGGTTCCCAGCTTGTCTCATAAGCTGTGCATATTCCATGGTATCCATGCTGATTAAGAGGGGGGAAAAAAAGAAAAAAAAAAAAAATCAAACAAAAGCATTGGTTTATGAGACGCTTCTTTCCCTAAAATCCACTTAAATTTACACCTTAGTTTTTGCATATTTGAAAAGGACAACAAAAGAGCACATCTCCTTTGTTTGCTGCAGTTGGAATAGTAAAATATAACTCAGGTGACAGCCTCATCTTTGCTGTTGATGCCTCAACTTCCCATCTACTTTTTAATCAACCTCAGCCAGCCAGATCCACCACTGGTATGCTTTTTTTTTTTTTTCAGTTTTTCTCCTCAAGTCTTAAACCGTATTTTTTAAATTAACATTCCAAATTATTTAAATGTGTGCACACACACTAAATGTGGGAGGAAACATCTGACAGAACAGAGTTCATATGCTTAATATACAAAGCTATACACCTCAATTAATTAAATACAAAACTAATTTACTTGCTTTTTATTTATCTTTATGCCTTTTTTTGTCCAACCTCTCTGGCTAGACATTCAATAATCTAATCTATACAAAACTGCATTGAAGCTTGATTACTGTATGAAAATACTATAATGTAAGTATATTAGTAGTGCATGAGAACCTTGAAACAGATTTAAAACAGTTATTAAAATGAATATAGAAGCACCTGAAGAAAACAAAGGTTGAAACAGACATCAACTGCAACCAATTGAAAAAATATTTCAACATTAAAATTGTAAAATCAGGTTCATTACATAAAACTAATCACATGGTCAAGCAGCTAGATAAAGGAAATAAACACAAGAGGAAAACTAGCTACATGTATGTTGAGAAACAGCACATCAAAATCACAGACAAGAGAAAAATCTGATGTTAAAGCCTTGCATACAATTATTCTTCACAGACAGATTTTATGATTAAAAGCCATTTCCATTACCTGCAAAAACCTGTATGGATCTCACATATCTCAGTACTATTAAATAAGATTCATTCACCAAAAAGGAATGGACAGATTTACTGATTCTCCAGGTATTAGCATGCCTGGAACAAAACCAGTAACAATCTGTAACTTCACAACCTACTAACATAATCTGCACGATCTCTTCACAACACAGCAAACTAGATATTTTTAAGTATATGAACCTACAGACAAACCAAGAAATACTACTGACATATTTCCTCTATAGTACTCCTCATGATGAACCCGAAATGTTGAGAATCAGTACTGTATTGTGAACACAGGTATGAAGAGGCACGCTACGGATGGCACGGCACCTCCCTCATTTATTCAAGCGCAAGAGGCTTGGATATGACATCTGCAAACATCTGGGATGACACCTGCACCAAACGGGCAGGGGAGCAGCAGCCCACAACTCTGCAGAGGCAACAGCAGGAGAACCAGGTGCAACCGCAAAGCTCAGATCCAGACTGCTTCAGGCTGGCTGGGAACAGGCCTGTCGGAAGTTATGTTTAATTAAACAAATAAACACACCATGATGATGTCTGCAATCCAAACATCACCTGCTAATTCCAGGGAAGCACCAAGAATAGATGAAATTCCTGGCTATAAACTAAACTGAAGAAAAATAGGTCCCATCTACATGGGGCAAGTACAACGACCAGTCATGCTAGAGGAGTAATCAGGACATTTACCCTAGGCAAACGTTGTGGTTTAACCCCAGCCAGCAACTAAGCACCACACAGCTGCTCGCTCACCCCCCTGTCCCCCAGTAGGATGGGGAGGAGAATGGAAAAGAAAAAGTAAAACTCGTGGGTTGAAGTAAAAACAGTTTAATAGGACAGCAAAGGAAGAGATGATGATAATAATAATAGAATATATAAAACAAGTGATGCACAATACAGTTGCTCACCACCCGCTGACCAATGCCCAGCCCACCCCCAAGCAGCAGCTGCCACCCCCCAGGCCAACTCCCCCCAGTTTATATACTGAGCATAATGTCATATGGTATGGAATATCCCTCTGGCCAGCTGGGTCATCTGTCCTGACTATGCTCCCTCCCAGCTTCTCACGTACCCCCAGCCTCCTCGCTGGCAGAGGATGGGAAGCTGAAAAGTCCTTGACTTAGTCTAAGCACTACTTAACAATAACTAAAACATCAGTGTGTTATCAACATTATTCTCATACTAAATGCAAAACACAGCACCATACCAGCTACTAGGAAGAAAATTAACTCTACCCAAGCCAAAACTAGGACAGCAAATTAAATCGTCACTTCAGTGATTATACAGTATACATTATAAAAATATCCACACAGCGAATCAAGTGCACTCATAGCATGAATAGGACTCTTTTTTTTTTTTTTTTTTTTTTTTTTTTTTTTTTACAATCCAGGGTATGAGCACTATTGAGGCGAAGAACAGGAAAGAAACAGAGCAACAGTGCAAAGAATAAAAAGCAAGTGCTAAAAGATGGTTCCACCTTGTGTTTTCATAATTCTTTCAGCTTTCACCTTTGTATCATCAGAAAGCTAGATAAATTATTTTCACCAAGAATAATACCAGAACAGTTCACAGAATCACAGAACGGTTTGGGATGGAAGGGACCTTTGAAGGCCATCTAGTCCAACCCCCCTGCAATGCACAGGGACATCTTCAACTTGATCAGGTTGCTCAGAGCCCCGTCCAACCTGATCTGTAATGTTCCCAGGGACGGGGCATCTACCATCTCTCTGGGCAACCTGGGCCAGGGGTTCAACACCCTCCGCATAAAGAATTTCTTCCTTATATCTAATCTGAATCTCCCTTCTTTTAGTTTAAAGCCATTAACCCTTGTCCTATCACAACAGGCCCTGCTAAAAAGTTTGTCCCCATCTTTCTTATAAGCCCCCTTTAAGCACTGAAAGGCCACTATAAGGTGTCCTTGGAGCCTACTGGTGTTATTTTGGATGGATTCATCTGTCCTGCGAGTACAGGAGTCCTGCCAGGATGCGTGGGACTTCAGGCGGTGTGTTCAGGAGCCACTCAGTGTGGTTACTCCAGCCTGTTGCTGTCTAGTAGCACTTGGGTTGCTTTGAAAAGAGAGAAAAGGGTTGTTGTTCTGGGCTGCAAAGGGCTGCGTGTTGTATCAGCTCTGTGCCAGGAGGTAACTATCCCAGCAAGAATCTACCAGGAGAGGATTCTTTCTTTCCTACAGGTTTCTGGGTTGATCTTCATCACCCTTCAGCTGTACAGTGCTTGTGAGATACACAGCCCAGCATCAACTACATAGGAGCTTCTTCATGTACGAATACACATGAACCCATAGCTTTCTAAATCATAGTCGAATTTCAAGCTTTTTTTTTGTTTTTTTTTGTTTTTAAGAAGGCTATGCTTCTACTTAGGGTGAAATTTTTACCCAGAATTATGTTTACCTTACTTTTCCTTGGAATCTACTTAAAGTACAATTACAAGTACAAGGTATTTACAAGATGTTTAAAGGATTATTTTACATACAATACAGCAAAAGACCCCTGATTGCAACATACATTTCAAAAGGACTTTCAAACGTATCCTTTGCTGAGAAATTTTGGAACTGAGCTCCCTGTTTCAGATCAGGGGGCAGCATCCCATCCTCTCTCCGGACAGCAAAATTTCCAGCAGAACACAAATTCCCTTCCTTTTCCAGCACTGGAGTTTCCCAGCCAAAACTCCAAACTGTGGGTCATTTCAATAACTGGGATGTCTGCTGTGGGCTTTAGTTTGCAGACCCAAGAGATACACAGGCATGTAAATCTGACATCTAAGTTAATGATCCAAAAGAATTGCTGTGCTGAGTAGCACAGCGTGTCTTGCTATTGCCTAACATCTTCCTGAAGCATAAAGAATTTTAACTCAAAAGCAGTGGACTAACTGAAGACCTATTATATAAAGTCTACTGAGCGTGGAAAGCACTAAACAAAAACGCTGTCTATCACTCTGGCTTACCCAGCACAGGTAAACCGGTCACAACTGCACCTGAATATAACTAATGAAAGATTTTGCCCTGGTGAGTGCTGTGGGTTAACCCTGGTGGGCAGCTAAGCGCTCGCTTCCCCCCCACCCCCAGTGAGAAGGGGGAAAAGGAAGAGTAAAAGCAAGAAGACTTGGGGGTCAAGATAAAAATTGTTTAATAAGCGAAAGAGAAGTGGAAGAAGAGACAAAGAACACAAAACAAGTGATGCAAAGGCAATCACTCACCACCTCCCACACGTAGACTGATGCCCAGCCAGGTCCCAAGCTAGGGATGGCTAATCTCCCTAAGGTCCCTCCTCTCCCTTTTTATTGCTGAGCATGACGTTACATGGCATGGACTACCCCTTTGGTCAGTTTGGGTCATCTGCCCAGTTGTGTCCCCTCCCAACCTCTTGCGCACCCCCAATCTATTGGCTGGGCAGGGGCAGAGTGACAAACAGAGAAGGCCCCCATGCTGTGCAAACACCGCTCAGCAACAGCTACAACATTATTGTGTTACCAGCCTTGTTTCGGTCACAAATTTAAAACACAGCAGCATATAAGCTACTATGAAGAAAATTAACTCCATCCCAGCCAGACACAGTACAGTAAGACATGTTTCCCTTGTAAAGTGGGGATTTCTCCTAAGCTATGGAGTCCATGAAACACACAAACGTGCGGGGACACCCTAAGGTCTGGGAGACCCTTCCCAGTGCATTGTCAAGACCTTGTCCTTCAAAGAAAAAACAAACAAAAAAACCCAGACAAGTGGTCTACTCTGTTGACTCTTTTTATGGCTCCTGTGGGCACCAGCATGACCGTGACAGCAAAATGAAGGCTATTAATTTCTACTCAAAGAATTAAAGCAAAAGATTACACAGTTAAGTCAGAAACAATCAGCTCCAAACCCTACTGCTGCCAGTGGGCAAAATTCCCATTTAGTTCACATGTTGCCAACTCTTACATTATTGTAATGGTCGGTGTCCCACTGAACTCCTTCAGTCAGACTGTCCTGAGAAGCAGGGCAGTTTTGGGGGCTTACAAGGCAAAGTTTTGATTCCTCTCGCTTCAGCAGATAAGCTTGAAAACATGGACAGAGACTTCCCAGAAAACCCATTTGTTATTCCTGAAAAATGTTGTGCTCCTTACACCAGCTATCAGTCTCAAGAGGCCAGCTTGTGCTTTCTGAACATCTTAAGTCGGCAATACTAAAAACTTCATAAATCTGAGAGCAAACCCAAGCAGTTCTGTCTGCATCTGGTTTACACATTTTAAAAGAGAAACCGTGTGACACTACTTATTCAGGGAGAAAAAGTGGGAAGTCTACACAGCCATGCTTTTAATTACTGTTGATACTGAAAGTTAAGCTTTGAGGTTCCGTCCCTATGGCACTGCTCAGTGGTAGAATAACATCGTTACAGTAGCTTTCCATCATGCAAGCAACAAATGAAGTATAGCAATGTGGGGGACTCTGCATCTGAACTAAAACAGTGGTAATAAATTAGCATTCTCCTATTTCCAGGAAATCTGGCTTCTAAAGACTGTGCATTCCTCATTCCTATTAAGCAGAGGAATAAATAATCTTTCCTTCTTCCCCCTTAACCTAACAGGCAGACATTACCAACTGGCAACAGGCAAGGAGAGAAAAAGCCCAACAACGCATCTAAACTGTGGTTGTGTGACAACTAAATACATTTCATCAGCATTTGAACAATTCATATATTCTCATCAGGAAACCTCTGGGCTCTCATTAGCTCTTTCCCAACAAAAGCACGCCGGCTCCAAGAGCATGGTGCTACCAAGAAGGAATTGCCATGTCACCCCGACTTGCTACATCAGAGGGACCCCTCCTGCCACGTGCCCACCACTGGCACCCTCCGTCCAGGCAGTCCTGTAGTCACCCAGCAAAAGGACACTGCATATAGCTCTTCTGAATGACACCTTCACTACGTCCTAGTATAGATGTAAGTGAATGTCAGGCAGGCCCAAGAAAAGAGAGGAAAAATACAGGATGAGAAGGCTCCAGCAGGCCACAACTTGAAGAAGCAATGCTCTGCCTGCTAGCCAGTTTTATTCACTTTCCTGACAACAACAGCAGTTACCAAAGACATATTTAGAGAACACAACCTCTTCTGAATGCACGTAAGGATAACCCTGACAGTGAAAAGCTGAAAAAATTTACTTTTTTCAGGTACCTTGCTTTTCCATCGAACGTTGAAATGGTGAATGAAAAATCTTGAAATCACCTGTACTTTCAGAGGAGGCCTTGGAGAAACAGCGGAGACAAAAATACAAGTTCTGCAACCAGGATGAAGAGGTTATAATTGACCAGGCTGTAAGCAGATACATTAAGAAATTTTATGCAGAAGAGGGGAAAGAAGCTGAGATTTAGACATGGCCATCCTCCTGGATCTCTTTAGTCTGGAAAAAGTTGTAGTGGTATTTGTGATTATCTGAACATTTTAATCAAATGTTCAGCCAGTGTCTCATGAAGAATGTGTTCAGCCCTTGTAAAATATGTCAGCTCATCTTGGAGAAGCCGGTCAACTCAAATGAAAAGCCTATCATTTAGATAGCTTCTCATTAGACATTCCTGTTGTTAGGGCTAGACTCGGATAGATAGGGATAGCCTACCATTAGATAGATCCTCACTCTGCCTATGAAACAAAAAAAAACCCTTTTCTGTAACAAGTCACCTTGCAAGATTCGTGCCAGAGCTTGGAAAAGCCAAAAAACCCTTTGCTCTCAGTAAAAGCCAGCACCACTTTGAAAACAAAGAATGAGATTCTAGAGCAAATTTGAAAGAGATCAGGGCAAGCAGAACAGCGTACTGATAGCTTCTTATTGGTGGATGTTGCCCTGAACGTAGCACAAATTGGACAAATGAAGTTTCTTTATCGCTTCTGGGCCCTATGGCCAGCCGGTGTCCTATGCATCACAGTACTCCAGAGGTGAAGACGGCATGCATCTCTGCAGCTGTGCTTGCCTCTAAAAGGACAAAGGAAATAATTTCCTAGGTAAATGAATAGAGAGAAAAATTTATCAGGTTGTTTCAGACTGAACTGGAGACCCGAACACAATCCTCATTACTGGAAACAAACAACCCTAAACACCACTTACAGAGTTTTGCTTCCCCAGACACCCTTCCCTCCTAAGTGTTCAGCCAGAACTAGTACTAGAGGAACTCAGCCTACCTTTTCGTAGCTCCACCAGTGCAGTACCACACTGAATCAGCCCATCTTGCCAGCGCAAAGCACGTCTCACTCTCGTGACGGGATTCGTACCTGTACCGGGTCTAGCATGCAAATGCTACCTCTGTATTTTGAAAGTCAGCTGTGAGACTTCTCAGTTCTGGCTGTGCTTTCAAGAAGTATTAAATGGCTGCTGCTGCACCAAGCGAGGCAGAACATCCCAGGCTGCTCTTGATTTCACACCAAGCTTCCCCCGGAAATGTGCTGTGTCGTAAACTGATGACTGTAGGGCACTGACATCATCAGAAACAAGACATACATCCTTATCAACATTTGGCAAATGCACCCCAGGGTACGATTAGCATAGATGTCTCGATGGCCTGCTAACACCTCAAATGCTATGTACAAACCAGATAAGGAAGAGATGTGTGCAAGGTCTGGGTGAAACAAGGGGCACAAGTGGAATATAAACACAAGAAAACTCAACCTCTGGCCTAGGACTCTGCTGCAGGGCAGGGCTGGCCTAAATGACCTCCTGAGGTCCTCCTTCTCCAGATTACCACTGTACGCTGGTTTCTATTTATGCAAACTGTTATAAAGCAATTACTACTAATAACGAAGTCCAGCTGCCTGACGTCTCCAGCTAGCCACATACCAAGCTCACGTAGCCGACCCTGCTTAGCAGCTCAGTTCCTCTTCAGACGCATGACCAGCAAACAAGACCACAGAAACAGGACCCAAACCCAGCCAGAAGTACGAGGCCAGCACTGCCGACTTGCAGTAATCCAAGCAAAACCTCAAGGCAAGGACACTATTAAAGTGTTACAAGTAAATCCACAAGAGGAAGGATTTGTGGTTGACTTGCACACAGGAAAGGTACTAGGCCAGGAAGCAACATAGCAAGGAAATGGAAATCAAAGGCATGTCACCAAGAACAAGACAACACTTTCCAATCCCTATCCCAGGAAACAAGATGGGTGCGCACACCCCAGGACAGCAGCGCTGTACCTGCTTTATACCATGAGCGCTCCCTGTGAAACTGGAGTTTTACATCCATGAACAGGGCAACAGAAACCTGACAGACTGGCTCCCTACAGACCACTTGGGATGTCCTGAGAGAGTCCATAAGGTACCTTCATGCCACTGAAATTACACTCCATTTTGGGAAGTCCCCTAGAAAAATTACAAGGAAAAATAACACTACTGAAAGACAACAAAAATCACAGCTCTCTCAGTTCATAGGCAAGAACTCAACACATTGGTGATTAATTTGGCAACGCAGGTCTTCTCACAAGGCCATGACACATCATCCTGGATTTAAGGTGGCATCTTGGAACATCCTTCATCCTTTCCTTGCAAGCTGGACCCATGCCGAGCACATGTGGACTAGCTTTCCTTGAAGACTTGCACCAGCAACAGGTTTGGCCTTGTTCCCCAGCACATCCTGTTTTGCTAAGTGAAACAAAACAGTCTTTTTTTGCTTTCAGTTTCAAATGATTCTCCCCTCTTTGTAACCTACCAGTAACAAGTTATACCTAAGAGAATATACGGTTAAGGCGAGCGTCAAGGTTTAGGCCAGGCTGGACATTAAACAAACAACACATCACTTCCATTAGCCCCTCTCCGTTCCCAGAAGGGAAAGGGAGTGGGAATAAGGGAGAGAGACTTATGGGCTGAAAAAACCCCTAGAACAGCTTTAATGAAATATTAACAATAAAAAGAAAAAATAATAAGAAGAAAATAATGAAATCTATACAAATATACACAAAACCAATATCGAGCTCCCAGGATGACAATCACATCACCAACAGGCACTGGGACTGGACTCAGCGGCAGAAGGAAACTGGATTCAAGAACTGGACTCAGGAACGCATGGAACAGGACCAAAGGTAGAAGAACAGACAGAGTCCTCCTCAGATGCCGGCCACTGAAGAAGAGGGGCTTGACCCCTACGATCCCTCAGCTTTGTACTGAGCATGATGCAGATGGGATGAAATACCCTGTTGGTCAGTTTTGGGTCACCTGTCCTGTCTGCTCCTCCCCGCAGGTGCCACCCCTCTACGCTTTTCCGCTTCCGACCCCCCAATGTGGCACACAACAGAGATAGCTGGCCTTGATTGTTATAAATATAAGCAAGAGCCTCTCTGGATACCATTCCTTGGTATTAACTATAAACATCAGATGTTATCACTGCTAGAAGCAGACACTGCCTGAAAAACACACCATTAATTTCAGAGAGTGCAGTTAGTTGGAACAGGCTTAAATGAAAAGTGAAAATACTGAAAAGGAAAATTGGTTTTATTCTATCTCAAATCAGGACAGAAACAAAACAGGCTTTTTTTGCTTTCAGTTTCAAATGATTCTCCCCTTCTTTATAACCTACCAGTAACAAGTTATACCTAAAAGAACATATGGTTAAGGCAAGTTTTGGAGTTGCATTTTCAATAAAAACTCTGCGTATACATACTGTCACGGTTTAACCCCAGCCCACAGCTAGGACCACACAGCTCATTTCCCCTTTCCCCCCAGAAGGGTAGGGAGAAGAGGTAGAAAAGGAGGGGAAAGGAAAAAAAAAACCTCATGTGTTGAGATAAAGACAGTTTAATGGAACAATAATGGAAAAGGAAAATAGCAATAATAAGAATAATGGTAAAAGAATATACAAAACAAAGTAATACAACACAAGTCGCTCTCACCACCAGGTGACTGGTTGCCCAGCCCGTCCTGAGCAGCGATTGCGGATCCCTGTCCCCCCGCCAACCTCCATTTATATACTCAACATGATGTCTGTGGTATGGAATATTCCACTGGCCAACTTGTTCTGTCTATGCTCCCTCTCAGCTTCTATGGAAAGCTGAAAGAAGTCCTTGACTAATATAAACATCACCTGGAAACAAATAAAACAATATGCATTATCCACATTCCTTTCATACCAAATCTGAAACACAGCAGCCACTAGAAAGAAAACTAATTCTCTCCCAGCTTAAACCAGGACACATACATATACTTAGGATTTCCAGTAAACCAAGAAAGGACTTGCACCTCCCATTTTATATACAGAAAAACTGATGCAAAAACACCTTCAACATTCTATCTACACAGTGCCGCTGCTGTTTTACAGAACAAGAAAACTCCAAAACCTCACAAAACGGGGGAAACAGTTAACCCTGCTTCTTATCCTCTGAAACAACAACAAGCTGGAAATCCCTAGTCTAGCTCAGCCATGCACGACCCGACTCAGTCCAAGAGGGAGGTGTTGACACTGCTGCAGTTGTTTGCTCAGCCCAGCCGCGTTCCGGTCATCAAACAGAGCTGACCTGCTAAGAAAGCAATGGCAACAAACAGCCTCAGTATTTCCTCTGTACAGATTAGCTCAAGATGGTATCTGGAATGGAAAAAAAAAAAAAACCAAACCCAACCACAAACAAACAAACAACAAAAAAACCAGAAAACATCAAGATTCTGCTAACAGCGAGGTTTTCCAGCTCATGCAGTTCACAGCCAACACCCGACAAGTTTAATTCCATGTCGGTAAAAACACTGGTAGGCAACACTCCCTCCTGCATGTTCCCATGGGAAAGCAAAGCCCCTTCCCATTTGCAATAAACCCGCTCTATCAACCTGAAGTTCATTTTCTGTGCATTGGGCAAAACACACGACGACTGACGAGAGACCTTTACTGCTTTTTTCCTCCTGGAGCGCCCACGCTGCCCAAACCGCGTTTCAAACGCAAAAGCCCGTTTTCTTAACGTGCCACCTCCTCACAGCACGTCCAGAAACCTGCTCCCACCCCAGCAGGAGTGTAAATGCCTTTTTTTTTTTTTTCCCCCCCCAAAAAAAAAGATGACGTAGCAGTGTCTTCAGCATACGTGGAACGTCAGCGTTCGCCCCCCGCCGCAGATCACCCCTTCATCCTGAGGCGCGTTACCGTCACCGGGGTTTTCTCAAGAGAACCCCCCTGCTCAGAGGAAGCAGCTACTGCTTTGGTCTTCCTCGGTGTAGGGAGTGAAGGCTGCTCCTGTTGTAATTGTTCCCTAATTCATCACTTCCGTTGTCTTTTCACGCTGGGAAAAGCGGATCAATAAGCCAAAGATTAATACTTCACGAGAGATCGGTCAATAATTGGCTTTTCTGTGAACCAGGTTTTTAATGGAGTTTGTCCTCTGTCATCAAGTACTACCGTCTGCACATCTTTCTCACATAAAAATGAATTTCTGCTAGCCATCCATCCTCTGCGCTGAGTTCTCGCATAAATTATCCCCCTCCCCATTTAAGGACCGAAGAAACGAAGTAATGCTAACCTTAGCGTGGGCGTTTTTATCACTTCGCTCCAAGTGGAGTGCACCAAAATGATGGGGCAAAGCCACTTCAAGAAAAATAATAATAATTAAAAAAAAAGCCGTCAAATGTACAGCCACAGTTGTTGTTTTGGAGCTGCATCGATAGGAGGTGGGAAAACTGCATGTGCGACTTTGTTTGCTGAGTGACTTAAAGAAATCAAAGTCCATGGGTGGGATTTTGCAGTTCTTATTCAGGCAGAAATGCTTGTGTAAATCAAGAGAATATAAATATCGAGAGGAATGAGTGGCTGATGGGGACTAATGTATCCGGCGTTTCATGTAACCTCCGAACGCCCCGTCATTGTTATTTCGGGGTGTTTCACTTCAGTGCAGAGAAACCAAGGACCAACCCACCTTAATTCTGGCGCAGAAAGCAGAAAACACTGATTTGGGGCTTGGAAGGGACTCTGACCTAAACACTGACACAACAAACAGCCTTTGCTACATCTTTGCAAGCCATAGGAGTGTTTGTCAAACCAGTCACAAGACCGAAAACGAAACTTGCGTGGTTTTATTTTTTAACTCAGCTGTAAAAATGGAACTTGGCACCTTGTAAGCCTTTTGCGAGTGTGCAGCGGGGCGTCCCCTTCTCACTTCCAAAAGCTGCGTCCCTGCCGCGCACACACATTGCCAGTGAACTACCGAGTCTGCAAATTATTGCATTTCCTGATTCTAAAATGAGTGGAGAAGAAACAGAAACTGGAAAGGGCGGACCCGCGTGGGGAGGCAGAACCGCACGTCTGCGTGCACAGACACACAGACAGGCGAGCAGTTAGGCGCACTGGCTGATAACGGGGTGCTTCGGAGCAGAAGGAGGGACACTGGGAGGAGGTGCTCATAAAGTCCAGCAAGGCAGCATAAAATGATGTATAAAGCCCTTTCTACCTAGCTCCTACACGCCTTCTGTTGCAACTGTAGAGTAGAGGTGTTGGTGTGGGTACATTTCCAAGGGAAAATGTTTCTTTTGGATGGGAGACTAACAGGTCCCTCCACTTCCTTGCTGCTCCACACATGAACCCATGCATCAGACGTCATGATGGGTGATATGCTTTTGAAGTCGAGCAAACATCCCGAAATAATCACCCTGTTAGAAGCTGCAGCTTGGATACCTCCACGAAACCACACCTACACCACAAACTTTTGCCCTCATAGCTGTAATAGCTGGGCTGCATCAAAAGAAGCGTGGCCAAGCAGGTTGAGGAAGGTGATTCTGCTCCTCTACTCCGCTCTCATGAGACCCCACCTGGAGTGCTGTGTCCAGCTCTGGAGCCCCCAACACAAGAAGGATGTGGACCTGTTGGAGCGGGTCCAGAGGAGGGACACAAAAATGATCAGAGGTCTGGAGCACCTCTGCTATGAGGACAGGCTGAGAGAGTTGGGGTTGTTCAGCCTGGAGAAGAGAAGGCTCCAAGGACACCTTATAGTGGCCTTTCAGTACTTAAAGGGGGCCTACAGGAAAGGTGGGGACAAACTTTTTAGCAGGGCCTGTTGCAATAGGACAAGGGTAATGGCTTTAGACTAAAAGAGAGGAGATTTAGACTTAGGTATAGGGACGAAATTTTTTACAATGAGGGTGGTGAAACACAGGAACAGGTTGCCCAGAGAGGTGGTAGATGCCCCATCTCCGGAAACATTCCAGGTCAGGTTGGATGGGGCCCTGAGCAACCTGATCAAGTTGAAGATGTCCCTGCTTATCGGCAGGGGAGGTTGGACAGGTGGCCTTTAAAGGTCCCTTCCAACCCAAACTATTCTGTTTCTATGATTCTATGGAATTGCATCCATTGCACGGAAGGGATGGGCCTTGGCACGAGGCTGATGCTAGAAATCGTGCCTTTTAGCTCTGCTCCTTTTTCAATGACGGGAAAACCTCACTTTGAGGGGAAGAACACCCTTCGTAACACAAAGAGAATTGCAGCATGTCGCAAGCCCTTGGCCATGCTGAGCTTGAGGGAGATACTACACCAACAGCTCTTGCTCTTGTTTTCCTGAGCAGCCAGCAGCTCCTCAGAGAACAGCACCGAGCCCAGGTCAGATACTACTGCGTCTTACCAGAGACCTGTGTCTGATGGGATGCAGACTCAGCTCCCAACTGAAGGTGTTGCATCTACTGTAGTGGCAACATGCACCGGACACTGACACAACCTCAACTGGTAAATCAACATTGTTCTCTCTCCCTTGAGGACCTGAGCAAACTATACCATATATCAGGTCCCTGGGGACATCAATCAGCCTTATGGGCCCTGACCAACCTCACCAGGGTCACCCCCTAGCCCATGGGCCCAGTGATCACAGGGTTGTGTCTGACCCTGGTTCCCCTCACCGGGCCCAATCCTGACTCCCACCGGCAGGCTGAGCGTCCCCATCCCCGTGAAGCTGCCCAGTGCCCTGGGCTGGGGGCTGCACCCGGTTGTCCCCCAGCCTGCCCAGTTCCCTCACTGGGGGCAGTGTGATGGACCCTGGCTGGGGGACCCCCTGCCCAGCCAGTCCCCTGGTGATCCCAATGTCTCTGCATCCCTTGGGGAGCAGCTGGCCTTTGCTGCTCCCTGACACCGTACATGGAAAGACATGTTTTTCCTGGTATAACTGCCCCGCACGAGAGAGTTAGTCAACAATAATACGTTGGCCATAAATGATGTCTCCAGCTATTACAGCTATGAGGGTAAAAGTTTGTGGTGTAGGTGTGGTTTCGTGGAGGTATCCAAGCTGCAGCTTCTATCAGGGTGATTATTTCAGGGCGTTTGCTTGCCATTAAAAGCATATCTCCAAACTGACATAGTAATACTGGCGATGAACTTGTGCTTATCCTAGTTTATTTCTGAGGTTAATAAACTTATCCCAGAGAAATAAGGTACTTCAGAATATTAGCTTTAAAAGAACTTTTAATGGAATCTTAAGGACATAATAAATAAAGGATAATGCAATACAACTAAGGGCAAATACATTACTATTTTATTATTTGACTTCTAGTTGCCCTAATGCTGAAAAATCCCTTCACATCTCTCCTGTCTAATGTATCTTGCCTATTACCCTTTCCTGTTGCTCCCTCTCCTTAAAGCCTGACTGCTTAACCTTGCCTGTGCCAGCATCACATAGGCTAGTATACTTGTAAACCACCTGAATGTCTATTAAGACACTTTATAGCCCTCCAAAAAGAGGTCAATGTCATTGTAAAAGCAGTTGTCAGTGATCCACACAAAATTATCGGTGCTCTTTGCGAAACAAGGGGGTTTGTTCCTCCTTTGTTTGCCACAGCACAGTCCACAGCGGATTTCCCGTGTTATTCTTTATAGGCTTAAAACAGTCGTGGCACAGCATGTCCTGAGCTGGACCTGGAGTCCTGTGACAGCAAGCACTGTGCATCTTGTCAGGAAACCAATATAATCTTTTACACCACAAGGCCTGTTGTGCATGGAAGGACTACTCTGAGAGCAGCCTCTGAGCTGCTCTAGACTGCTCTAAGGCATGTCCCTTAGCTAGACTTCAACCTAGCTATTGACAGCGGCATTAAAGCTGCAGAAGCATAAAGCTCATTTAGTACCACACAAATAGTTGCCTTCCTTTACCATCTCCTTTTATGGCTGCTAAACAATCTGGAATAACCCAGCCAGTTCAAGACTGTTTACATGAAGTATAGTCACTCCTGCAAGAGCAGTTCAAATAGTCTTACAAGAGGCAGAAACTGAGCCAAGCAAGCGATGAAGAATGGGTAAGGAGAGGAATAGGTGTGTCCACGGTAAAGAAACGTGCTTCTTCTGCACCCATCATCTCAACCTATTTTTTTCGGTGGCAAAATAGCTGAGCAAGGGGGAGTGGGGGCAAAGGAGGAAACAGAGAAAGGTGAAGAACAGAGAAGAAGATGAAGATTTTGGGAAAGGCACTCCCCGAGGCTCACTGGTACGGGCTGGGACCGGTGAGTCTCCCCAGCAGCAGTGCCTAAAGGAATCTGGAGAAACAGCAACCAACAGCTGGCAGCAACAGAACAAACGAAAACACAGGGCTTGTCGTCAGAGATGAGTCATCCTGGGAGTAACCCATAATAATAACAAAACAAAGACACATACTTTTGCAGTGTTTTGTTTTGAAGTAAATCCATACATTTGCCCCAGTTCTAATTCAGGTCATTTCGAGCCAATAACTTCAGATCCATGTCCCTGTGCTTCCATACCAGTAGGTTATAATGGGGTGCAGCCACCTACTGATGGTGTGACATGGGAATGCCAAAACCCCTGAGATAACTAAGATTGCATGAAGCCAGTCATGGAAACAGTAGCAATGGGCCATTGGCTGCTTTGGAGCACGAAGGCAAAGCTTTAATCAGCAAAGAACATGTCCATCTACAACACCAAGGACGGGATGGGATTTTAGCAAGAGAGACTGGCATTGAGCCTTACTTTATGAGAAACAGAGGTGATAGGCTTGGTGACAGAGAGGAAGAGGAATGCTCCTACAAAGAGGTGCCCAAAGGCCAGGAGATGTTTGTGCATCGAGAAACCAGTCAAGCATCTGTGCGGGCTAACCAGGACAACTAACTCAAATATGTTCCCACCCAGGTCTCGGCACAAGCACACTAGTAGCTCCACACCAGAAAAGACTGGCAGGATTTTCTGTGTTTGCTTTTAGAATGAGTCCATGCCAAGTTTTAAGCAAGAAGTATTTTGTTTTACTGCCAACAGTGGGTGCTGCCATCATGAGGGAGCAAGCAGCTTTTCCAAATTCCTCTTCTCCCCTTATGTGATTCAACCTCTCAAAACCAGCTCATGACAGTGACTACTAAAAAGGACACCCTCTACCCCCCATCCTCCAGGCCCTTCCAACTGAGCCAGGGTGATCCCCTCCATCCCAGGGGTACAGCTTGGCTGGCATGGCCACTCCGGTACAAAACTGAGCATCCAGCCACGGCACCCCTGTGTCCATTCCATCCATGAAGGACGCTTCCTCCCAGCTGCAGGACTGCTTGTTCGGTCAGTATCTAGACTTCTGCCTTGTTCTGGTGTTGCTGGCAGGATTTCTCTTCCTGAATTACTTACTCCTTACCAAGCACTATACCCAACGCTCTCACTCATATAGGAAGTGGTGAAAAACAGATTGCGTTTGTGCCTATTCCAGTTTGTCAAGAAAAGAGCCTTATCTGCAAAAATGCATATCTGGTTTAACGTCCACTGTCATACTACTAGAGGAAGACAATATAGCTGTAATATACTCTGATTACCTTCAAAAGTGGCAAGGTTATCTTTAATTAAATGTCTGAATACTACTTATTCAAATGTCTCAGCAAGCTTTCCACAGTATTTTTAACTCTCACAGGCTTACAAACCTATTTAATTATAGCACAAGCAGGCAACAAATTCTGAATTACATGCTGCAGATAATGTTAAAAAAAAAACCAAACCAAACCAAACAACAAAAAAACTCTAAAAGCCCCAGAAGTCTCTGCAGAATGTGATGCAAATTTTATGCAATTCTTCAGGTCACTGTGCTCTTCTGGTTACGTGGCTCTTCTGAACAACAGACACGTATTGCAGCACGGGGTCTCGCCCTGATTGGGCATGTAGCTATTTGCTTTAGACTTTTTTTGTCATTGGGAGCAAGGTCTCTGCGCGGAAGTGAAACTCAAAAGTGAAAATGTGGCAGAGCTTCAGCAGCCCATTTGCCCTCCCCTAACATAAAAGCTTCTTTTTACCTCTTATGATTTCCCCTACCTTCCTTTCTCTTCCCCCCTCTCAATTACAGCACAATAAGAGAGTAAACCACACGCAAACCCCAAGTCATTTTTATTCAATTACTGATGTCAGTGTAGTCGGGGCAGTGATGCAAACCTCTGTGCATCCAAAACCCTGCATGTGTTCTCAGCGACTGAGGTCCACGGTGCTTTTGCTGCTCTTGATATCCACTGAAGAGAAATGAAATACCCTGAGAACAGCGGTGGCAAAAAATTCCCAGACCTTGACCAGTAACTGAATAGTTACATATTTACTAAAATGTGATTTCTAAATTTTAGAGCGTGCAGGTCACTGACCGGAGGTGAGAGAGTATGGTTTATCTCCTGTTGCACTTCTAGAAAATTAAGCATTTTCATTCTTTTTTTCATTTATTTTACCTTAGAAAGTTCAGGAATGTAGAGGTCATTAGAGAGCTGTTGGCCCAAGACTCAGATGTGCCTCAAGAGGTAGTTCATCTGCTAAGGGAAAGTCTAAGGTATTGAAACTTCAGCATATGTATCCTGCCCATTCTTTTAAGGTATTTAAGTTAAAGAGCAAAATCAAAATGGACTTTTTCATTCTTTAGTAATCACAGTAAAATTAGGTTAAAACACCTCCAGTATTTACTGCCAAAGAAAATATTAGAAAACAATTATTTTTCCCTGCAGTCCAATCATGAAATAATCACAGAACCATAGAAGAGTCCAGGTTGGAAGTGGCCTCCAAAGATCATCTTGGTCCAACCTTTGGTGGGAAAGGGAGCCTAGATGAGATTATCTAGCACCCTGACCAGTCGCATCTTGCAAACCTCCAGCGATGGAGGCTCTATCACATCCCTGGGGAGGCTGTTCCAGTGATCGATTGTTCTCACTGCAAAAAATTTCTTTCTTATATCACAAGGTGAGGACACCTGTATATAATTTAAAATATGTTTATTCTTCAATTTATTTCCATTAATATATAACAATTCTATATAGTTAATGTAGTACTTTTAAGTTCATCTTAAGCTTCCTCTGAGACTATGCCAAAAGAACTGATCTTTCAGAATATACTAAATCCCAGAAGAAAAAAAACCAGTGACAGAATACATACAGTCTCATGCAGTAGTATTACACTATCATACAGAGGTTACCATCCAGAGCTCACAAAATGTTTTATAAAGTCTTACATTCTGCAGAATACACAGTCACAAAGAAAATAAGTTAAAAAAGTGAAGGAAAAAACAAGGGCTTTTGTTTCATATTTCCTCACTAGTCCAGAAGATTTTTTGTTTCAAAGGAAAAGATAAGTAGAATATCAGAAAAAGTCGGATCATCATGAACAGTAGTTTGGAAAAATCTAAACACTGTGGAACAATGCAGTTACTGTAATGGGAAAAAAAAAAAAGTTGGCATAAATTTGGTCTCATAAATTCCATCTTTATACCGTTTTAGGAACATGGAAAATGCTGCCTCTGTATCAATATGTGATTAATTTAGATAAGTGTTCTGCTTGTGACAGTTTTTAATGTCAGATGGAAAAAAGAGATAACACGTAATGTTCTGGTATGTTTGCAAAAGACAATTACAGAATGCTTTGCCTACAGCAGTGCTCTCCCTAAGAATCAGGACTTAGTCTGCAGCCAAGTAAATACCTTTATTGCCATTACAAGTGAAAAGCTGAAGGATTTGCACCAGCTTGACAGGGCAAGGTCTCAGCACTTGTTTGGGTTATGTTGGCCTAAGCTAATTTTGCCTTATTTTAGCGGTGATAGCAATTATCTAGCGGTCAGGTTGGGTTTAGGTTAGGTTTAGTTTATTGTGACAACATGTAGTTATTTTTTGTTGACTGTGTTATCTGTTACCCTAGAAGAAAATGGCAGGTACAAGAATCAAAAATGGAATGGTACCAGAGGCCCCAGTGGTCATTACAGGAGGATAAACTTGTTAAACCACTTTAGATATAAAAGACAGAACGGATAACTGAACAACTGAGAACCAATGAAGAGCAAGTTCATGTACACAGATTGCATTAAAAGAATATATAAAAATCCAAGCAGGCAGTGCCCAAGACCAAGGAAGAAAGGACCTCCACCATGGCACCATCCTCCTCCCAGGGAAGAACCTGGGATGCTGGTCTGTCGGTGACACCCTCTGCAGCCTCCCTGCCTGTCCACGCGGATACCCAGAGGGGATGCTGGAAGAGGGAGCACAACACCAGAGAAAGAGGGTAGGTACTAAGAAGGTTTTTCTGTGTAACTATTTTAACGGTACTAGTGAGACTTCCCTGTACTAATCAGGACTACAAACAGTAGTAGTATTGCAACTGGGCTAACATTAATACTTTGTTGGATGTTGGTTAGAATGGCAACAAATGCTTAATTTCACATATATGGTATGTCCCACTTCACCTGTAAGACCTGGAGTGTAAAAAGTCTTCAGCTTGCACAGCAGACTAAATTATTTTTTTTCTAGGAAATGCAACTGTGGATGTTTTAAGGTCCATATAAATAAATGTCCATATGCTAGGCAGAGAAGTGATATTATGCTTATGATACTGACAAAAAGGATAAACTTTGATTCCAAATTCTATCAGGCATGTCCTATAGGGCCTTGCACAAATCATCCTGCTCATCTGGGTGCTCCAGGGTCCTACAAAATGGACTTAATAATAATTCCTTATCTGACAGGACTGCATGCACAGGGTATGATGAGGGGATAAAAATACATAGCATATGGCCTTCAAAGTTATTTTCTCATCATAAGCTTCCAGAACCTGTTTTCCTTCAGAACTCGTAAAAATGGACTATAAACTAGGGTGAAAAATCTTAATTGAAGCAAAATATTCTAGCAAAACCTCCTCTTCTAGCAAAATCCGAGGCTATGTATAAAGGCATGCAACACGTAGTCTTGAGCAACTCTTCTACTCATAGAAGCACATTTTCACCTAGCCCAGAACCATGAGATACCGACTCAGAATATAATTACTGCATCTTAAGAAGTGATCCTGTGTCAGGTGAGCAACGGTAACTGTCTTGAATTATATACGGGATAATTTGATTTCATTGGAACATGAGTCTGATGCTTTTTTCTGTCCTGGGGTGGGGGGATTTTGTGTGGGGGGTTTTTTGGGTAGGCACCGCATTAACTTGGAGCAGCTCCTTCTCTGTAAATAGATTTATTAATATGTCAGTAGCCACAGTGCTATTGCTTTTGGTACTGATGCACAGCCAACCATTGTAGCACAAATTTTGTGTTAATATTTTCCTCTGTATCCTAAAGCAGCATGAAATTTCACTGCAGGATGAGTAGGTCTGTATTCAGCGATGGTAAGGGTTAAAAGAACTGCCTGGACACTCCGGGTGCTTGTCAAGACAAGCTGAAAAGAACCAGAGGTCTGTGAATCAAGGTTATTTGGTTTGCATTCTTTCAGTTATCTCTTTCTAGCCAACTGGAGACAGTTTTAAGAAACCGTCATAAACTTTGCTGCTGTTTGGCAGTAAAAACTGTAAGAAGGGTGAAAGATAACATTTCCCATTAACATGCACATCAAGGAAAATTATTTAAGGGCAAACGAGAAGACATTTCCAGAGACTGGAATATCACCTATGGAAAAAGCTGTTTCTTGCAAGGAATTTTATAAAAGTACTAGTGTAGAAAAAAAACCCCAACCATTGCTGGAATGCTGCTCAACTTGCTTCTCTTAAAAAAAAAAAAAATCAGGTTTTTTGCTCAAGTAATCCTCATCTTTTAACCTCCTATTCTGCTTGAGCTGCAGTCTAAATCCCTAATAATTTTAAGCTTTTAAATTGATTTTGTCACTCTTCAGTCCTTTCTCCAGTGTAGCAGGTCTCTGCCTTTTTGTAGCTTTGCCTCATGTTACAGGGTGTAGTACTGGGTTCTTGTTTTGCAAAGAAGAGAGTATTGTGCCAACCAGGATTTACTTGTTTCTCCTGTGCTACAGTCCCATGCTCCAATTCTTCCTTAAACCTTATTTACTATTTCTTAATACTCTCTTTTAATCGCTTAAGCCAAATAAAGCAATGTTGACTTTGAAGGGGTCGCTAACAAATTACAAATAAGTTAAAAACTGTTTTCTGAGCTTCTTAATACATTTGAGTTGAAATAGTAAGGACATGCTGCAGATAACTGGGTAAGACTTGAATATGGTATACAATATAGTAGACTAAGATTATCAGGCCCGAAACTAGACAGATCTTTGCATTTTAAAAAAAATAGATTTTATAATAAAAATCAAAGAATTCAAAATCCATATGGTTTACAGACACTTGGGCCACCTCCTCTCAGCAGTGAGAAGGATTTTGGTAAGACTGCAGTTCTTTGGCGCCATTATTTTTTTCTTTTTAATTAAATAGCTCCTCTGTGTCTCCAAGGAAAAAACTCACTACATTTTCTCTAGTGACTGTGGGGCTGTTTCAGTTTTGTGTGTTTCTAAGGAACTAGTTCTTGCTTTCTGAAATTTCTTAGCATTGATTGCTAAATATATCAGCTTTCCTCTCTGGGATCTTAAAAAGCATTAAGATTCCAACAGGCTTTTTTCATTCATTCTTCACCACTGCTGTTGCCCTGACACCACTTCTGAGCCCTGGCATCAAAATACACTGGTTAAATCTTCCTAAATTATTCAAAATAAAATCTAGATAATTTCTTTTCGATTTGCTTTGATAAAAAACAAATTCATATATTCTTTATCTTCTTAGTAAAAAAAAAAAAAAAAAGGTACTATTTTGCCATGACACATATGTCTCAAAGAGGCTTCTCTGGTAAATTATTTTTAGCAATTAAGTTGTTACTGATGTTTCCCTTCTTTAACAGATTGTCACACAAAACAACAGTTTAAACTTGAATGTGTCGGAGCAAAGCTTACAAGGTATGAACAGGCAGGGCTGATCTCCAGCTGGAGCAGTTGTGATGCAAATGTGAAAAAGACTTTTGATGGCTACTTGCAGCCAACCAGAGAAATAGATTTACATCAGCTTCAACATGGAAATTGGGGGTTTGGCATAGGCCACACAAAATTTTAAAGCTTCACGCAAGCAACATCCAGTCAAATGAACTGCATCTGTGTGATGGAAACTGTAACACAGGTATAAATAATAAAAGGTGGAAATTTTCCTCCTAGCTGGTCTAGGGCAGATAGAATCATAGAATGGTTTAGGTTGGAAGGGACCTTAAAGATCATCTAGTTCCAACCCCCCTGCCATGGGCAAGGACACCTCCCACTAGACCTGGCTGCTCAAAGCTCCATCCAGCCTGGCCTTGAACGCTGCCAGGGATGGGGCCTCCACAGCTTCCCTGGGCAACCTGTTCCAGTGCCTCACCACCCTCAGAGTGAAAAACCTCTTCCTTAGATACTGACAGTGCAAAGAGCTGTCAGCAACAACACGGACAAGGAAGAGTTTAAATAAATGTGTTTTGTCCCAGATTGTGCTCCGAGATCCAGCAGACAGATGCCTTCTGCTTTCCCACTCCCGTTACCAGCTGCTCCAGACAAGCTTGTGGCAGACTGCCCAAGGCCACCAAAACCAGATTCCTCCCCTAGGTTCAGATCCTGGAGCAGAGCCAGATTCATCTGCTCTGAAGCTCAATGCTCCCCACGCTCCTGATGCTTCCCAGGTGGGTGCACAGTCGCTCGCCCTCTCTTTGTGCCGATTAACCCTTTGCCACCTGCCCTGCTCATGTTAACAGGGGAACTTGTACCGAGGTCCCAAATCTTTTCCTGTGAGTCAAAGCAAAAGTGTGCCATGGCCCAGGTAGCCATCACTGCAACCAGAAGGTTCAGGAAGCCACGGCCAGGGAGGTGGCAGGGCAGGACTGCTGGCCTCCACCCAGGTAGTTTTGCCAAGGACAACAAGTGGGGAACCTGAAGTCAGCCTCTGAAGTGGCGTTTGTGGAGATCTTTCATACCTGGGGGCACTGCAGGCTCCTGCCCATGTGGACAGGAATTAGATAGAGTGACACTTGATAGCAACCGTCCTGGATGCTGCTGAGGACAAAAATGTCTTTGCAAGGCAAAGCACCTTATAGCCAGGTACTGCCAATCCATGTTTCACACGCTTAAGCTTTAACACTCAGAAAAAAAATGGTTTTGCTTCATGTTTCACACATTCCTTGCAGGGCCTGTATCTTCTCCATGCCCTTGGCCAGGGCATGGCCGTGGGCATGGCCATGAGCCTCTTGTTAAAAGTGACACCTGTGAAGGTCTACTTTTCAGGATATTCTTTCTTTTTTTTTTTTTTTTTTCCTTCTGCAAAGTGAAAACTGCTTTATTGATTGCCGTCAAAATTTTGCAATTAATGTATGATCCCAAACATGAAGACAGGCATTTATGAAGAGGATGAGAAGTCGCTGAAGTTACATTACGTTAGATGAAGAGGTGCTAATAGTACAGCATCTTCAGCTGGAATGATTTCTGTTTCTTGGCATTGCAGCTCCAAGCAACTCATAAATGTCATGAATATACTGTGGTGTTTTACACAGTGACGCACCCACTACACCACCCAGACAAGGCACTGCAGTGATGCTGCCCTCCTGGAGAACCTTTTGCTTCTCTGAAGCTCCCACTTGCAACTTGCCTGAGAGACGCGGCTCTTTCTGTACTTAGGGAAATGCTGTGAAGAGCTGTTTTGCACCAGGAGGTGCTGGTCTGTTACGATCCTGTTACTATAAACAAAGAGAGAATAGTACAGATAATCTGACGTGCCTTTTGATGCTGGGAACCTCGAGTTGTGCAGCACCGAACGGGCCTCCAGTGCACCTGCAGCATGCCATGCAGACCCCATCCGCTGAAAGGGCTACCTGATTTTGGTCATTTGAGCTATTGTAGGGTTTTCTTGTGTGAAAACAACTCCATTCATCATTTCTACTGTCAAAGGGAAAGGATGTGCACATGAGAACTTATTGCTGCATTTCTAGATAAGGCCAAGGCCACGCAGGTGGTGAAATTGCTGGTACGGAGGGGGAGCTGCCTGGAGGCTCCTCCTTTACAGTGAGTAGATGTTGTCCTGCAGACAAGGGATTTGTGCAGCACAGCAGAGGCCCAAAGGCCTGTGGTTCACTAACTCCTTCACGTGCAATGATGTCCTGGTCAGGATCACTGCAAGAGCCAACAGGTTTCGTTGTGTCGTGGCTACGGTCCCTTCCCCAGCTGCAGTCAGGGGAAGGGGCCTCCCGTCTCTCTTGCACTGGCCATGCTGCAGTCACCAGACCCAGCAGAATGCACGGGGCTGTACACCCTGGCCGAGAAAGCCACAGCTCTGCAGGACAAGTGTCTCCAAAGCCCAGGAGACCCCAAAGCTCGGGGCTTGCTGCCAAGTTTTAGCCGTGACACAAACAATGATCTCCTTTACATTTTTAAGTGACTCCTGAACTTACAGTGTAACAATGTGTACAGTGATTGTACAGACATATATCGCAATGCATACAATGATCAGGGATATCCTGGAAAGCATACACAGTGATCGGGCATATCATGGAAAATAAGGAGGTGATTGGTCACAGCCAACATGGCTTCACTAAGGGCAAATCATTTGGTGGCCTTCTACGGAAGTGTTACAGTGTTGATGGATAAGGGAAGAGCAACTGGTATCATCTACCTGGACTTGTACAAAGCATTTGACGCTGTCCCACATGACATCCTGGTCTCTAAATTGAAGATACACGGGTTTGACAGATGGACCACTTGGTGGATAAGGAATTCGCTGGATGGCCGCACTCAAAGAGTTGCAGTCAACTGCTTGATGTCCAACTGGAAACCACTGACAAGTGGCGCTCCTCAGGGGTCAGCACTGGGACCGCTGCTGTTGAACATCTTTGTTGGCAACATGGACAGCCGACGACACCAAGCTGAGTGGTGCGGTTGACGCACTGGAGGGAAGGGATGCCATCCAGAGGGACTTTGACAGGCTTGAGAGGTCAGCCCATCCAAACCTCATGAAGTTCAACAAGGCTAAATGCAGGGTCCTGCACCTGGGTTGGGGCAACCCCTGGTATCAATATAGACTGGGGGATGAAGGCATTGAGAGCAGCCCTGAGAAGGACTTGGGGGTATTGGCTGATGAGAAGCTCAACATGAACCAGCAGTGTGCACTTGCAGTCCAGAAAGCCAACCGTATCCTGGGCTGCATCAAAAGAAGCGTGGCCAGCAGGTCAAGGGAGGTGATTCTGCCCCTCTACTCCAGTCTGGTGAGACCCCACCTGGAGTACTGCGTCCAGCTCTGGGGCCCTTGACATAAGAAGGATATGGACCTGTTGGAGCAAGTCCAGAGGAGGGCTGTGGAGATGATCAGAGGGCTGGAGCACCTCTCCTATGAGGACAGGCTGAGGGAGTTGGGGTTGTTCAGCCTGGAGAGGAAAAGGCTCTGGGGAAACCTTATAGCAGCCTTCCAGTATCTGAAAGGGGCCTACAGGAAAGGTGGGGAGGGACTCTTCATCAGGGAGTGTAGTGATAGGACGAGGGGTAACGGTTTTAAACTGGAAGAGGGTAGATTTAGATTAGCTATTAGGAAGAAATTCTTCACTGTGAGGGCGGTGAGATACTGGAACAGGTTGCCCAGAGAAGTTGTGGAGGCCCCATCCCTGGAAGTGTTTGAGGTCAGGCTGGATGGGGCTTTGAGCAACCTCATCTAGCAGAAGGTGTCCCTGCCCATGGCAGGGGCTTGGAACTAGATGATCTTGAAGGTCCCTTCCAACTCTAACTGTTATAAGTTGATCTCACAAATTGAGGAGAGACAGAGCCAATTAAAATTTGAAGTATTTATTTAGCAAGCGGCAGCAAGCAAAACAGCGCTGGGCGGCCCGGGAGTCCCACTCCACCGACAGCGCGCGCTTTACCCCCTCCAGAGTCCTCTTCTTATAGTCCGTGGCTTTTGCTGGTTTCTTCTGCGGTCTCGTGCTCTGTTGCTAGGGGGTCTTTCCTGGCCTTCTGGTAGGTCGTGACCTTATCATTTACATACCTTTACAACTCTAAAGTATTCCCTTATCCGGCAATCAAGGCTAGTACTTAGCGGGACATTGTGGTTACAAAGTCTCCCGGCTATACTAGTTTACAGCGATTATGCTTGTTATGATGACTTTGCAGCTTAGCCTGCCACAGCAATTTATGAAGCAATTTAGGTTTGATGAACAAAGCTTATTGAGCTTATCACAGCCCTGAGAAGGACTTGGGGGTATTGGCTGATGAGAAGCTCAACATGAACCAGCAGTGTGCACTTGCAGTCCAGAAAGCCAACCGTATCCTGGGCTGCATCAAAAGAAGCGTGGCCAGCAGGTCAAGGGAGGTGATTCTGCCCCTCTACTCCACTCTGGTGAGACCCCACCTGGAGTACTGCGTCCAGCTCTGGGGCCTCTGACATAAGAAGGATATGGACCTGTTGGAGCAAGTCCAGAGGAGGGCTGTGGAGATGATCAGAGGGCTGGAGCACCTCTCCTATGAGGACAGGCTGAGGGAGTTGGGGTTGTTCAGCCTGGAGAGGAAAAGGCTCTGGGGAGACCTTATAGCAGCCTTCCAGTATCTGAAAGGGGCCTACAGGAAAGGTGGGGAGGGACTCTTCATCAGGGAGTGTAGTGATAGGACGAGGGGTAACGGTTTTAAACTGGAAGAGGGTAGATTTAGATTAGCTATTAGGAAGAAATTCTTCACTGTGAGGGCGGTGAGATACTGGAACAGGTTGCGCAGAGAAGTTATGGATGCCCCATCCCTGGAAGTGTTCGAGGTCAGGCTGGATGGGGCTCTGAGCAACCTCATCTAGCAGACGGTGTCCCTGCCCATGGCAGGGGGCTTGGAACTAGATGATCTTGAAGGTCCCTTCCCACTCTAACCATTCTGTGATTCTACCGTGTTGTGATCGGAGACGTACACTGGAACACATACTGCCGTCAGCCACGTCACAGCAGCACGTCCGGCTGTCGCCGACCCACAGCACAGCCTGAACTGCCACCACCACCATCACCACACCCCCCACGCGCCGCCGCGCCTACTGCGGTTACAGACCTACAGCAACGGGCCTCCTGTGGCCACACACACGTAGAGAAACGCGTGCTGCGGCCGCAGGCCTGCCAGCGTAACCTGCGCTGCCATCACACCGCGCACCCCCCGCAGGCGGCGGCCACCCCCACCCCTCACCCACGGCACGCCGCGTCACCTCGTGCGAACGCCCACGTCGGAGGCGCGCGGCGTGACGCCTGCCGCGCCGCCGCGCGCCGCGCAACCTCCCGCCGCCGGGCGGCGCGCTGCTCCCCGGCGGCCGGGAGCACGCACACCTCGTCGCGCGCCCCTGCCGCGCCCCGCCCCCGCGCCGCTCAGCCAATCGCAGCGGGATCCCTGGGCCCCGTGGTCCCGCCGCCTTCCGCCCCCCCTCCCTTCACCCCCGTGTTTATTTTGCCGCGGGAAGGCAGGAGGCCGTGTGATGGGCACTTGCGTCGCCCAATCGGAGAGCCGCCCGCTCGAGGAGGCGGGGGGCGGGTGAACGGCGGTTTGGCGCGAGGGGAGGTAGCGGGGCCG
>VFFE01007164.1:308681-324278 GCA_008921705.1 Burhinus oedicnemus | reverse complement strand
TTTCTGCCTTCTGATGATAGCATAGTCATTTACTGTCAGAAATATTTCATAATCCTTCTGGATTGCTGAAAGCCACAGTGGGCAGTTTGGGCTAGAAGAAGTTCAGAATATGGCAGAGTGGTCTACGTTGTATAAGCCAGAGTGGGAACCGCTGTTTGTTTTTCAGTCATATCTTTCATAGATCATACCAAGATTTGAATGTGGGTTAGAATTAGGATTGGCATTAGGATTATGAAGAATAAGGAGCTTGCATGTTGCATAGTGTAGGGTGGAAAGTGGAAGCCTGGTCTGGGATTCTGTAGGTGTGTGTTTGCCTTGCGGTGGGAGCGTACACCCAGCAAGCTTCACATGTCAATATTTAGGATAATGTGAACTTTAAATTTCTGCCTTTGTCACGATAGCAGAAAAATAATTTGCATATTGTTTAAGTAAATAATGAAAATGAACAGTTTAAGCTGCTTTTTTAATGACATTAACAGCCTTGATTGCAGCAACTGTTTTACATTTGCATTTCATTAAAACAGAGCATAGTCAGGGGATCCATTGTTATCTGCTGTGGAAGGTATATAAATTTCACTGAAAAGTGAGCTGTAGAGTTGTTATTATTATTGGTAAAAATACTGATGTACCAAAATACTTGAAAACATACATTTCTCTGGAGTTGCATTGTGTTAGGTGAACCTAAGCAGGTAAGGAATAAATTGAATGTTGATCCTTCATAAACTAAAATATTCTCGGAAAATTTTGTAGTATCTATTGAGAAGATGGATTTAGATTAACTATATAGTAAGAGAAGAATTTTTAATTTCTCTTTAATTGTGATCTCTTTCTCTGTAGGTTGAAGATCTCTTTTACAATGTAAATACAAGGAGGAAAGCTTTAAAAAATCCAAACGAAGAATATGCAAAAATACTAGAAGTTGTTAGCAGGTAAACTGAAATAGGAGGCTCCAATTTTTTATACTGCCATGGGGAGTACTGGGGTTTTTCAGAGGGACTGGCATATATGTGTTTGGTGTCACTTTTTTGTTGTTGTTTTTGGCTTTTGTAACTACCTGTTAATGTACAGTGTGAGATAACAATTCAATCTGATACGGAAAATCCAGAGGAGAAACAGTATATTCAGTCTATGACTATTATCAGTAAGAATTCCAGCAAACAAATGGTCGTAGACTTGAATGAGTGAACTCTCAATGAACTTGGGCTGAATAGAATCCAAGTTAAAACTGTACAGGAGCTTTGAGGTTTGGCTGAATATGAAAAAGCTGAACGGTGATTTCATGTCCTAAATAAAAAAAAAATAAAAATCACTTTAGCTACCAGATGTTCCCTTCCTGAGTCCCTTTGTTGCATCTCTTACCATGCATAGAGGCTTTGCAAGCAGGATCTACACAGTTTAACCAAAATTACTGCTTTACACTTTCAGTAAATACGAAAGCTAGCAGAGTAGCAAGATTGTATGCTAAGCGTTAGCCTGCTCCCCAAATGAGCTACTGCAAAGTCTTTACTGGCCAGGCAGACTTCAGCCAGGAGGTGAAGGGTCAGATCCTGCTGCTCCGTAGAACAGGCTGATCTGTAGTCTTGCTGAGTTACCAGCTTCCAACTCATTGGGCTGGGTTTTTTCCATTAGGATGTTACATACTGTCTCTTTGGTTTTTTTACCTCTTGAATTTTTTAGTTACTAACTGTCCTGGTCAAAACAGTCTAACCTCTGTCTGCATTTTAACGTTTCTCATCTTGCAAGGTTGTACTGTGTGTTCTTTCTCACAACTTAGCAACTTCCCTAGAAATTTGAACCAGGGTTATGCAGCTGTAGTGTGTCAGAACTTAGCCCTGGGATCACAGGCAGCTGAATCATCTGGGTAGGAGAACTTAGAAGGGCAAGGCAGCCATTTTTCAGATCCTTCTCCATAGTTGTCCATACTTGATTCTGTTACACTGAGGAGGTTTTGCAGTTGTTCTAGCTAAATCTATACAGTGAAACTGAACTAACCAGGTCTATAGAAGTTGATCAGGTTTTTTTCTGAAATAAGCTAAGCTGATCCTTCAATTTCATATGGTTACAGGCGAGTTATAAATAGAAAACATTTCTTTTTATAGCTGTTTAGTCTACAAAAGCTCAGTTTGGCTCAAATCATGTTACTGTGTAACAGGAAATGAAATTGTTTGCTCCTGTTACCAGCTGCTTTTCAGCATTCAGGGAAAGTAACCTTTTCTTTCACATAACTGCAGTCTTACGTTTACCTGTTTTTCAGGTATGCCATCCATAACTCGGGCATCAGCTTTTCAGTTAAAAAGGTACATATTAAAGTCTTTATAACTTCAGTCTGTGTGTGTGTGTGTGTATATATATATATATAATGCGTATATCTGAAAATGCCAGAAAATTTGCACTGCAAATTTTGCAATGGGAATAGTGTATAGAGCCTTCCCTTGTACTGGAATGTTGAAGTGTACGTAGATGCACTTTGGCTAGAAAACACATTAGTTAAAAGTAAACTAGACAAAAATATATTTGTCAGGAGTTTAGAGTTTTCTATGTGGTCAACATTTTGTTATAGCTTTATGAGCTGTTTTAGCTGCTTTTGAGAGTCTGGTTACTAAGTACTGTATGAGAGAGGATGGGGTAGAGTACCTTCATTCTGTGGCATTCTTGATAATTATTTACTTAACTGCTTATGTTCCTCCCCTTCAAAGATGGAGTTACTAGCCTGAATGGGTCTGATGTGATCTAGCAAATCTTGTAATCCTGTGCCATTTACCATGTATTGTTTTTTCTGAACACAAATAAGTAAATAATAATACAAAACATTATAATGATGTTATGTCCCATGCCTTTGTTAGAAATGTTATTGTTAAGTTTAATGTATTTCTAAAACTTCAGCCAGAACTGTGAATTGATTGATACTCATTCCTGCCCTCTTTAGCAAGGTGATACTGTGTCAGATGTTAGAACATTATCAAACGCCTCAACAGTGGACAACATCAGGTCCATTTTTGGAAATGCTGTTAGCAGGTATGTTGATGTCAAGTTTCCTTTTGACGTGAAGTTTTCTAGTAAATCTCCTCCTTTCTCTTTTAAAGACTATGGGCTGTGCTTACCTTTCCTGCTTCCTTCAAGGTGAATTACAGAGAAGAGGGAGTGTTGCAACAGTAGAGCTTTCCCTTGCCTTGTAGAATGTGGGAAATTTTTTTTAGTGTATCAAAGGGAAGAGGGAAGTTGCAAAGCCGTTCCTTTTAATGCACTGAAAGGGAACCATCTGCTTGTAACTTCGTGTGCTCATTTAAAAAGAGCAGGCTGTACCTGTGATCTTTACAAGTTCCTAGCCTCTTCCTATGCCATGAAAGTCTTGCCACTTCTTATCGCAGTCTGCTATCTGATAGATTTTGAAGTCTCTTCAGTTTTGTTTTCCTGAAATCTTATGGTTTAATATTTTGACAAAAGCTGCATTAGCTGAGTCTGAGTAAACTCTGCAGAAAAGTTGAAAACACATTTTCAAAAAATGATTAGTTTTATTTATCTGCTGCTTTAGGAAAAATTCTCTCTGTAAGACATCCAGCTGTGAAGAATTCATTGAATGGATTTGTGGAATGGATGTGTCCCACAAATACCTGGGTGTCAATTTGGTTCAGTTAATAAAGTCACACTTCACATGTAAGGAGTGTAACTTTTAATACATGGAAACACCTTTATGAAATGCAGCAAACTAGAGAGGCTGTTTAGTGATAAGGTTTGCAGTGTTGTTTGTATTTTTGTTATGCATTTGGTTTTGTCTACTCCTGATGCTTGTTTGATAGTCTTTCCTTTGTACAGTTCTGAATAAATTGTCTATTTCAAGTTAAATGTTTTGATCAGATCTTTTGAAGTGAAACTTCTATTTTACCCAATTTCAGAAGGTGTTTAGTCTAGCTTGTTATTTCAACTTAAAAAATGAACACAAATAGAAATGGTACCCAGTATATATTGAGGTTGAATTGGAAATAAGTAGCCCGTAAGCCTTTTCTATGTTAACTTTAGACGTTGGCATAATGCCTTCCTAGAAAGCTGTGCTCACCAACTACCAAAGTGGATTTCCTTGACTACTAAATCATTAAAATGATAAAAACTATTATGAAAACTGTTAACGTTAGGATCTGTATACATAAGCAAGAAAAAAATGTTTACGTTTTTATGACTTATTAACAGCCCACCAATAAATATTACACTGCAAAAGTGGACAGTTCAAGAAAAGGAATGTTCTTCCCTGGCTGCTGACAACTCTGAGGGGTCCTTGTCTATCACTGTCAATGACCAAAATGGTGAAATGCATATTAGAATAATCAGTAGCTGGTTATAATATTATGGATACTGTGACAAGTTAAGAAGAAACAATGCGGTTCAGGTTAAATAAGTTTTGTGACTTAGCAATGAATGTTTGGACTCTTACATAATTCTAATGTTTTCATTAACTGTGATATAAATAGAATATAGAAAAATATATCGCTACTTGTGAGTGCTGTTTGAAATTTGTATCAACAAAAAAATTAATTCTTTGTGTGTTTCTGTCAAACTGTCAATAGGGAACTGATAGAAGTGGGCTGTGAAGATGCAAGTCTGGCCTTTAACATGAAAGGCTACATCACAAATGCAAATTACTCTGTGAAGAAATGTATATTTTTGCTCTTCATAAACCGTAAGTTTAAAAAAAAAAAGGCATTTTGTACAGTCACTTGTTGATTACATAATAATCAGAAGAACAAAACTTTCTGAAGAACTACAAAATGTATGAGCATTCTTAAAAACATTGAAGAATAAGTATTACAGTTAATTGTAGAGCTTAAAGTGTTTTTTGATTTATAATGTGCATCATGTTTTGCACTCTAAATAGGGGAAAGCAGCTAAGACTGGGCCTAAAGAAAATAAAGCTTGTGGAATATCAAGGTTATGATTATGTCCTGCCAATTTATAGAGTGTTCTCTCTGTTCTGTAGCAACATTGGCATGGGATGCAACAAACATTGACTGTAGGAAATAATGAAAAGGTAGTCTGGTTATTTCAGTATTTGTGGAAAAAATACTTATAAAACATACTAAGAAGATAATTGCCTATTCCTGGTTTTATACGAAGAATAATCAGTCTCGGGAGAAAAACAGGTATAACGGGTGCCCTTTAAAGATACAAAGTATGAACATGTTGGTCTGAAGGAGTGTGCAGTGTGTTTCAGTGGGTCTCTTTGAAAATAGCGTTTTGTTCTGTGTTTCAGATCGATTGGTAGAGTCAGCCGCTTTGCGGAAAGCCATAGAAACTGTGTATGCTGCTTATTTGCCAAAAAGTACGCATCCATTCCTATACTTAAGGTAAAGTAATAGGAAGAAGTAGCCTTTTAATGCTATCTTGTAGGATATAGCTAGGGTGAGTAGGTTTAGAAGGACAGTTCTGTTCCTGATAGTAGTGTTAAGCATTGCACTGAGGTGCTTAATTGCCAGACAGGAGATAACTAAATCAAATTAAAGCAATGTTAAGAAGACAGACCTTATTTTCAGAAGTAGTGAGTGTCTGTAATTTCAGCTTAAGTACTTTCATATTATGGATGCTCTTCACTTAAGAGAACGAGTTACGCTAGGAGTACAGCAGAGCATTTAGGACCAGTTGGATCATCTATTCTAAGCTCATTAACACTTTACCTTACTGGGATTTATATTTGTGTCTGTATTTTTTAAGTTACTGTTCTTGGTATGCTAATGCAACAAAAAGAATTGAATTGCGTACTGCTTACAGGAAATAAATAATTTTTTTAAAGTCAAGTAATGGCTAAAATTGAACAGAAACTGTCCTTTAAAAATTGGAGATCCTGACATAGAATGGAAAACCTGGCTTTGTAATTGCTGAGCAACTGAATCTCGCCATTCACCAGCAGAACTTATTGATACCCAGTGCCTTCTAACAATAAAGTTCTTGTATTGCAGCATTTAACTGAATTCCTGCTTGTGATTATTGCTAAATGACAGGGCATCAGAAGTCGTGAATTCATGAGACACTGCAAGTAAAAGAATTGTTTTGTAGGTAGTACAAAGGAGAGTTTGGTTTAAGCTTACCGATGTAAGCTGATCTTGCTGAGTTTGAAATAGAGTTCTTCAGAGTAATTATTTTTTAATACACTATAGTCAGATTTGTTTGGTGTAACTTCAGCAGATTTCAGGACTATTTTGGGCCTCTCTGGAGTAATGGCCCCAAGTCTGACAGATTTTGTACTGAAACAATTTGTGCGCTTTCTGCCATTCGTGGGAAACTTTAGGTTAACTTCTTTCAAAATGTTTTCCAGCCTGGAAATAGCCCCCCAGAATGTAGATGTGAATGTGCACCCTACAAAACATGAGGTCCATTTTCTTCATGAAGATAGCATTCTAGAGCGTGTGCAACAACATGTTGAGAGCAAGTTATTGGGCTCTAATTCTTCAAGGATGTACTTCACTCAGGTGAGAGTACACATTTCAAGTGGCCACAGCCCTGCACTGTTTTAACTGTCGTGGATATGTTTACTCAGTTCAGTAGTACAATTTATACAGTGATTGATAGTCATTGGTGTTGTACTGGTAGCTTGAGACCTTTGCTCTGTTTCAGGGATGAAATTGCCTTAATGTACCAATGTTAACAACGTGGCAGTGAACTTACTGGAGAAAAAGTGCATGAAAACATTTTACATAACTTTCTGTCAAGTATCTGTTCAGTCTTTTTTATTTTACAAGTGTATTAGACTTCACATGTGGTAACTTGTTTTTATTCTGCCTTGGTTTATGTGAAATGCATGTGTCTGAGGAAATTTATTGTTCTATGTATTTGACAACACTTTGGGTTTAATCTAAACAAAAATCAGGGAAAATATTTCCTAATCTCTCTTTATATATAGCATAGTATACAAATTACAGTCTTTTTTTTAAAAAACAAAAATCCGTATGCTTTTTTACACTAAAGATTTTCTCTGACACAAGGGAATGCTAAATAACAATTTCGCTAACTGCCAAGGTGAAGACATTCATGCTGTGTGTAGCAAGTGCAAAGTTGGCAGCCTGTTTAAGCAGTTGAGGCTGTGTTTGTGGGGCTTGAAAGTTACTCACCTCTAAACAGTAAGGTGCTGTGAGAAATGTGGCTGATCTTTGTAGTTTGGGTTTTTTTTTTTCTTGTTATTGAATCTCTTGTCTTTACTTCCCTGTATGTGAAAAAAGACATTGCTTCCGGGGGCCGACTGTTCTTCCAGCGAGGTTGTAAAATCAGCAGCAAACTCTTCTGCAGTTACCAAAGGAACCAGTGATAAAGTTTATGCGCATCAGATGGTCCGCACTGATTCCCGAGAGCAGAAGTTGGATGCTTTTCTTCAGCCAGTGAACAACCCCCTAAGTACAGGCCCCACTGAAACGACGATGGAGGTTAATGCAGGACCTCCGGAGGGTGCAGTCAGGCCACTGGATGCTGAAATGGAAGATGTCAGTGATCTAGTTGAAACAGCTGGTGTTCAGGAGGACACAGTGATGCCTGGTGGGCTGAGTGAGAGTGGACGCTTGTCTCCTGAGACAGTGCCTCCTCGGTAAGTCTCATCTTTGCTGAGGTCATGCAATGCTACCTATTTATTTCATAGCATGGCCCTGAAACTGAAGATTTTTCTGATCTCTTTGGATTTCTGCTTTTTCAGAAGGAAAAATTTCCCTAGAATAACTTTCCATGGCATTTTATTGAGAAATTAAACATCATCTGTGAACTGTAAACTACATAACTTGTGATTTTGTAACTGGAATGGAATTTCCATGCATACTGAAAGTATAATGACATTATAATGATATAAATAATGACATTTAACTTTAGTTTAGGGATACTGGTCTGTCTCTCTCTGGAGGCCATTCTTTTGTGGGGGGATAGAATCTATGTCACTGAATTTTGCAGACATTACCCTAGTAAAGATAAAGTGCTGTAATCTTTTCATAGCTCCTGCAGGAGCTGTTACGAGAGGCCAGTCTCTTCTGAGGGAATCTGATTTCCCCCTCCCCCCAGTATTACAGAAAAATGATCATGAAAAAAATTATTAGAAATATCAACATTTTTTGATGTGTCCTTTAGGGCCCAATTCGCTTGATGCTTAAACAACAGATGTCTGATGTGATTGGTATTAGAGAGTTGGGAATTCTCTTATGAACTACTTTTTCCCAACAAATTATGCCTTGGAAGTAAAATGAAACAGGTTTTTTTTTTTTCTGGGAAGCTTTGGGAAACTTCCTGCATTTCCTGTGTTAGCACACAGCATGTGAATTGAGCATCCCATCTGTTGGTGTCTTCTGCCAAAGTGATAAGAAAATTGAACACAGTTCCTTTTGTTTCGGTATTGCAGAAAGAAACCACGGGAAGATGCAGACATAGAAATGGAGAAAGATGACACCAGAAAGGACATGACAGCTGCCTGCACCCCTAGAAGAAGAATTATCAACCTGACCAGTGTATTGACTCTCCAGGAGGAAATTAGTAACCGGGCACATGCAAGTAAGCAAGGTTTTTGCTTCTCAAGGTTGTTGTTATTCCACCAACTAAATATGATTATTTGAACTGCTGAGGAAAAAAAATAAAAGGTGGCCCAGTCAGCTCACTGTGCTGCTAAACGAGCTTTTAAGGAAAACACTTGTTAAATGTCAAGGGCCAAACTTTGAACAGGCAGCTGCCATACTGAGCCACACTGGAGGACTGTTTTAAAAACTTCAGTGTACCTTTTTAGTTGATAGACATTTTATGCATTCTCAATGTTTTGCAAACCTTAACTTACATCGTAACTAATAATGCTATAAAATCACAGCTTGAAAAGCTAAGTTATTTTGTAACAGAAATGGCAGCCAAGATATGGTCATTACAAAAATTTTGCTTAGTCACATGATTGTGAAGTAGACTGGGACAGGCTTGATAATCATGGCTTTTATTTACTGCTTTTGCTTTTCATTTTCATTTGTATCTGTCCCACTTACATGAAATGATGAGACTGGTGAAATATTATTCTCTCTTCTGGTAAGAATTGTTTTAGAAAAAGGTAAAAGGTTTGCAACTCTTCCTAGGGTTGTTTACCTCTTGGCTCTTTCAGTTGCCTTCAGAGTCATAGTGAGTCACATAACCCATATTATTCAGTTAGTCTTAATGTTGGAAATCTTGTGTTCTGGGGGTTTTGTTGCATTTATTTTAATTTTTCTGGTAATAAGAATTCGGGACACTCCACAGCTAAAATGGCTAGACTAACAGACATCTGTAACACGTACCTTTTTTTATAAATTACTAAAAATCTTGTTCTTCAGAAAGCATGTACTTACACTTTACTTGTGCTCCAGAAAAAGTTTTACATTAGGCTGGTAATTCTGGGCCGGTAATTCCATATCTGTCTGTCACTGTTTAAATACTGAAATCAAAGAGTTGTCCCTGAGCCATAAAATGTCCAAATAATTTCTCAAAATACATGGTAGAACTTGTGCTTGTGCTTGAGGTTGTGTTTTGTCTTCACATGTGTACAAAATAACTACAAGAGACCTTTGCAAGAAAGAAATATTCTTCTCACTATATTGTATTCCCTTGGAAAAAGTAACAGTGGAATTTGGGTAGCATAGTGCTTTGTACATGCTTGTGACTGCAGTGCCAAGGTCCTGTAATGAAGCTGCTCTCAAGGACTGCAACCAATGACACTTTTTTGTGGAATGCCTAAAATGAACTCTTATTATGGCATCTGACATCTCATACTTTTTTTAATACCTATAAATGAGAAGGCCAGAAACTTATTTTGGGAGAGAAAAATAAATAAATTATGGATCTGTTCTATCACACTTTCAGAATTTAATCTGACAATACTAGATTTTGTTGCAAAGTTGTTTTATATCTGCAGTTTCCTTTGAAGTGTGTCTGTGCTCCCTTACTAATCTCCTGTGGCTGGAAATGAATTTTGAAAGGCTATTCAAGTCAGAGATTTTTTTTTTAATTTGCATTTGTATTTTAACTGTTGCATAACTACTCTCACTTATGTTTTAACATATATGTGTCTGCACACAAATGATTAATATTTCAAAATGTGTGGATAATTTGTTGTACAGGCCTATAAGAAGAAGAAGGGGTGTAGTGGTGACTGAACAGCAATCCGAGACTTGAAAAAGACACAGATCACTCCACTAAATAAATCAGGGCAGGGTTGCAAATATGAAATACCCTTTTGTTTCTTCCCCACCCCCTCAATTGTTTCAGATCTTCAGGAGATGCTACATGATCACTCGTTTGTTGGCTGTGTCAGTCCTCAGTGGGCTCTGGCCCAATATCAGACAAAACTGTATCTTCTCAATACAACAAAACTCAGGTAAAGAAGCTGTTGGACTTGTTGGCAGTTGAAATAAGTACCAATTACCAAGCTAATTAGAAGAAGAAAGGAAAGGGGAGGAAAAACAGCATCGTTTTGTTGCTGCCTATCTGAAAAGTCATGAGGCTAAAGATGAAGCAGTCAGTTCAGAACAGTGGAAACAAGTCTGGCATGCTTGGGAAAAGTTGCAGGGAGTCAGTGTAATTAAAATGGCAGCTACTGTATTGTGTGCTGACAGGCTGGGGGAAGGGAAGGACATTTTATTTGCTTCACGATTGTCTACAGCACACTGTATAAAGATGAGCTTCAGTAAAGTCACGTAAAATATTGTATCCTATCCATTTGGGTTAAGAGAAGCTGCAGGACACAATTGTAACACAGTTTGTATTTTTGCTTATGCAGTCTTACAGGGCCAGCTACATAAATTTTGTAACAAGTAAAAGTACTTGAGATAGACATGTCTATCAACTTCCAAGCCCCTATGCATTTCTTGAAGTGCAGCAAAGGATTAAAGAGGTTGAAATATAAGGTATCTGGGAATAAATTGATAGCGGCTGCATGCTTGAGTATGTAATGTATCTGCACCAATGTGGCTGATGTCAGAAACCAAGAAACAGATTTAATTGTAAACATCTAGATAGTGCGCATGAATCTTTAAGTCAATTTTAAGTAAGGTCTTTGTTAATCTGAATGGATATGTCTGTCTCATGTTTCCACGATGAACCTTACTTTCCCCTCTTAATTATGGTAACCTGGAGATATGTGATTCTGTCCATATAACTAATTTTTGTACTTCAATTTAGCCAAGAACTCTTCTACCAGATACTTATTTATGACTTTGCAAACTTTGGAGTCTTAAGGTTGTCTGTAAGTATAATTTTACATTATATCCTGTATAAAAATATATTTTTTTAAATTTATTTACAATAAGCCTGTCCTTTCAGACAAACGTATAGTTTTACACGATGTTTTTTGTCCACTACAAGAGCAATGTCTCATTTCTTTTACAGTAAGAATAGAATGTGGAAAACTCTGTTAGTAATTTTTTTTAGCTACTACCATAAGGTGTCATCCTGGCTGCTTGTTATTAGTGTCACTTCTAGATATTCACCAATTCTTGCTGTTGCTTGTTACATTGGGACAAATAACTAATTTGAATACACAATCTATCAGAAATACAGTGTTGATCACTAGTGTTTATCCTGTAAATATCACAGCACTTTGCAGGATTGTGGACTGCACAGGTTTATATCAGAAATTCATACCTTTTAGACTGGTTATGATAAACGGAACTCTCTGCTCTGCAGGTCAGAAACAGTATATTACAATTAGTTTAAATGTGAAGGGAGAAGCTATAGATTTCCAGTAGAGGATGTTGATAATTAACAACAGTTTTGCCTTCACCATTTTTAGGAGCCAGCTCCTTTGTTTGAGCTTTCAATGCTTGCTTTGGAGGATCCTGAAAGTGGCTGGACAGAAGAAGATGGCCCAAAAGAAGGGCTTGCTGAGTACATTGTGGAGTTTCTGAAAAAGAAGACTGAAATGCTGAAAGATTATTTTTCTCTTGAAATTGATGAGGTGACTGCTGCTATTACTTCTGACAGTAAATGAATGGTGGACTTGGCAGTGTTAGGTTTACAGTGGGACTTGATGATCTTAAAGGTCTTTTCCAACAGAAATGATTCTGTGATTCTATGTTTTGGTAACAGCTAACTGCAGTAGTTTGTTTGCAGTACTTACTAACAACTAGCTCCAGTAAATTTAGGTGGCTTACCCCTTTCATTAAAAATGCTCAAGACTTAAGCTGCTTTTAGAAGGGCACTACACAAAGAAGTTTGTATTTAATTAGTTACCAAATAAAATAATTTAGTCATTGCTTCCATACCTAGAATGCAGATCTCTTGTCCAACAAGGGGTGCAGCTTAACCAGCTCTCTAGCCAGGCAGGGCTACGGCATCACTGTTGCTCTCAATGGGTTTTGTGGGGTTTTTTTTTGTTTGTGGGTTTTTTTGAGTTTGTTTTTGTGGCCTAATGCATCCCTGACGCTATACCAAACTGAGCAGCCTCATCAAGGGTTGTATAATCCAGACACTTCACTCAGATATTCTCCTGGGAAGTTGGATCTGTGTAGTTAGTGGCTAGAGGTAGAGGAGGAGGCTGAATTCGGGTCTTCCTGAGCTGAGTGGCTTAAATCCAGGCCTCATGGAGTTAAAACACCACCACTAACCCTCTTCCTGCAGTGTGCCTGGCATCAGGCTTTAAAAGCTTGTAACTTTAGATAACCCTAAGGCTCACTAAGTTTGGCAAGAATCAGTCTTACAATACGTAACGGTTTTGGTGCATTTACTGCAAGAAAGGACTTTTTTTTTTTTTTTTTTTTTTTTTTTTTTTTTTTTTTAAACTGAAGCAGCGGTGTTGCCTTGCAGGAAGGAAACCTTATTGGGTTACCACTTCTGATAGACAACTATGTTCCGCCGCTGGAAGGACTGCCTATGTTTATCCTTCGCTTGGCCACAGAGGTATGTTCTCTTAATGATTTTATGCATTCACAAATGACTCCTCCTATTTAGGAAAGAATGAAGTGAATCAAATTAATTCATCAGAAGCTGCAAAGGAAAGGCTGGAGTTGGTTAAATGTACTGTTATATGCTGCAGGAACTTTTGCTATCGTTACTGGTTAGTTGTGCTTTGCCTCTGCATTCATAACTACTGATTGAATAAGAATATATTTTCATTTGAAAGTCTGCATTTCTACCTTTTTTTTCCTGTTCTATACCTTTACCTTATCAGCACAAAAATGGCCAAGACATTATTATAACTTTACCATATTAAGAATCTCTATCAAGTCTCTGACTGCTACCCAGATTATGTTAAACAACTACTTTTTCTTGTAACAGGTAAACTGGGATGAAGAAAAGGAGTGTTTTGAAAGCCTAAGTAAAGAATTAGCTATGTTCTACTCCATTAGAAAGCAATATATCATAGATGAAGCCAACCTGACAAACTCTCAGGTATAAGAATGTGTAACTAGTCATATGAACAAACAATTAATGCCACACAGGAAAGTTCTTCTTTTTCAACAATAGACTTCTAGTCCCAACTCTACTTTCAGTGAAGTGAATCAAGTAGCAGTGTGGCAAAATTCTGAAAGACTGTGGCTTAAACTTTCTGAAATATTATATGTATTAAGAGGACCTTTTAACTTTGGGTCTTGCAGTGTACTTAGAGGCCAAGGACTATTGTAATACTGAGTTTGGGATGTATTTTTTAAGCTGCTGAGCTATGATAAATTTCTATAGAAGAATAAGTATGCATATAAATAAAAAATATAGTCTGCTTGTGTCTAAGTATCTGCTTAATCATTCAGTTAAGGTAACCCATTCTGCAAGTGACTTTCCAGAGATTAAAATTGACTGTTTAGAATTAACTTCTTCTCTAATACTAACAGAATTTTACAATTACTGTAGTTTTGCATGAAGTTTCTTAAGGAGTGCTCTCCTCTAGGAAAAGAGAGTTTCGGTTTAATTGTTTGTCTTTTTTTTTTTTTTTTTAATTTATTTTTTTATTTCAGAATGAAGACTCTGACTCTAGTTCAACAACATGGAAATGGACTGTGGAACATGTACTTTACAAAGCTTTTAGGACTCATCTTTTACCTCCTAAACACTTCACAGAAGATGGCAACATTTTGCAGCTTGCTAACCTGCCTGACCTGTATAAAGTTTTTGAGAGATGCTGAGCAAGTAGTTACTATAGACTGGTGCATACTTTAAAAAACATTCATGCTACATTCTGTTTTATTAAAGGATAAAGTTGGAATCTTGATGGAGGAAAGAAAAAGAGGGGATTTAATACCATACTAACATGACAGCAAATGGTCTATTTTCCTTCTGTTGATCAAAGAATAAAAAGAATCTTTTTAGCTATGTCTAAACCTAACTAAAGTTCCTAAAATAAAATCTCCACTTATGCTTTGAGTTTCACTATTAAGCAATATGCTAATAGAATACAACTTCTACTGAAGAAAATTAATTGGGTTAAGTAATTGTGAAAAGAGAGAGAACTTAATTAAAATGACTGCTTTAACTTAGCTTGCTTCGTGAAAGTAATATAGGTTACTCATGTCCTTTTGTTTTAAGAATGACTGTTGTGTGACAGTACCTGCCATGTGAATGTACATGCCAATCACTTAAAATCATCTGTTACTTCATGAGGTAGTCTTGTCATATTTCAGACCCCTTGCTGAAATAAGGCAAATTCCTTTTAGGCAAGGAGTCTGAAAACGGAAACAGGAATCCTCTGACAAATTTATTTCAAAGAAAAGTTACTGCTGACAGTCTGGTTAACTGTCTTCCTATGGAGAAAAAAAGGCAGGCAACATTTCTTGCAGAATATATTTTGAAGTTAAGATTGTAGTAAATCATCAATCAAAACATTCCTAAGACTGTCACGGATTACAAAATGGTATCAGTTTGGTCAACAGCTTGCTGGCTTTTTGGGGGGTTGGAGTTCTTTTTTCTTTTTGATTCTTCATTCAAATTGCTTCTCGAAACAAGATTCATTTCATATCTCATTTTCAGGCCCAATAAAAAGAAAACCCAGATGTTACAAACAGTACACAGGCCACATTTGCTGTGTTTACAACACTTCACAGACTGAGCTTTTGAAAGCTAGAAGACCCCAGGGTGAGCTGCTTTCTTGCCTCCTTGTAATGCCCATCCCCGCAGACAGCAGTGCCACTAACGGCAGCACGTTCACACACCAGTGCTTCATCTCTTGGAGCACTTCCAGTGCCTGGGCTGAGTTGGCAGCTTCTCCAGTGCAACTGCCAAAATAGAAATGATTGCAGCTGTGGATATTCCCTTCCCTAGGAGGCAGACATCCCCTTTTGAAAGGGTCTAGACTGACACCACCAGCTTTGTGTTCAGAGTCCACCCACACAGCCTGTCCATTGCCCAGCCAGCCAGCGGAGGGCTGCATCTCCTGGTCGTGGCTGCGTGGAGCTGGACTCCAGCAGGCTACTGATGGGTGAAAGCCCCCTTAACGCATCTCTCAGGCTACACCCTTCACGCTTTGGTGTCATCAAATGTATGAAATAGTGAAGTTCCTGGTCAAGTCTTTTGAATTTAGATTGCAGAAAACCACTGATCAGCATATGTAGGCTTCCTGCCTTCTCCAAAAGATACATTCACAGGGCACATCATAGTCTGCATTTCAGGGCATCTGTGAACCAGACAAAGCTCTAGCTCATGGTATAG
>VFFE01007164.1:267253-291105 GCA_008921705.1 Burhinus oedicnemus | reverse complement strand
GCAGCCTCACCTTGAGTGCAGTTCTGTGCCCCACCATTTAAAAAGCATGTAAAGGTCCTTGAATGCATCCAGAGGAGGGCACCAAAGTTGGTGAAAGGGCTGGGAGGCACATCCTCTGAGGAGCAGCTGAGGACACAGGGTTTGCGTAGTTTGGAGAGAAGGAGGCTGAGGGGTGACCTCACTAGTCTCCAGAGCTTCCTGAGGAGGGGAAGTGGAGAGGGAGGTGCTGATCTCTTCTGCTTGGTATCCAATGACAGGACACATGGGAACGGCTCAAAGCTGTGTCCGTCAGGGGAGGTTCGAACGTGACATGAGGAATCATTTCTTTACCAGGAGGGTGGTCAAACCCTGGAACGGGCTTCCTGGAGAGGTGGTTGATGCCCCAAGCCTGTCAGTGTTTAAGAGGCATTTGGAAAATGCCCTTAATACCATGCTTTAACTCATTTACTCATGACTCGCAGGAAAACAGAAGAATTGTATGAAAACAGTTCTACAGGCCTGACATGCATTAGTTTAGCCAAGTTAAACGCTCAACACACTCAACTCCAGATTCTGCTATTATTTTATTGTTTGAGTACAACTTGCATCACCAAAACCAAATCAACTTTGAAAAACCTGCCATGACAGCCAGTATCGTGCTGTCCCCGAATGTCAGTAAGCCAGCTTCAATGTAATTCATCTCAAGCTCATTCCTTCAAATTGCTAAAACAAAGCAGGGTTCAATCATACTACTTCATTTCAAAAATTATCTACCTGCTGCCTGGGGACCTCACTAGGTGACACCAAAACGAGCACTGTGCATTCTTCAAATGCAATTGTTGGTTCCTGAAAGGGGAGTCCATGTTTCTTCTCAAGGCAGAAGCAAGAGCTTTCCCAAGCTGGGAGACATGGCTGCTTCACCCCGGCTTTATTAAAACAACAAGGGCTCTGTTGCTGTATTTTTCCTACTGGGTGTGCTTGCAGGACACTACTGCCAGAGGAGCTGTCCCCAAGGAGCTGGTGTACTGTTACAGTAGATTTCTTAAGATTTCCAGAGGAATTCCATATTGCAGATTGAGGAAGGTGTTTAAATAAAGCCATGCACCTAGAGGAAGTTCATAGGTTTAATGGAATTTTTGACCTCCTATACCAGATACATTTTTCTCATAGAGTTCACTATTTGGTTAGGAACATATCAGCACTGTTAAATAACAGGTTTTGATTTATTTTTTCCTTCTAATGATTTGTTCTTACCTGCATCCTCTGAAATAGATCTTCAATATTCTGAAGTGACTTGATCCTGGCTTATTTTTTTCATCCAGCAGTCACAGAAGAGAACTGTAGAAATAGCATACTGAAGCCAACGTAACCACTTACTGCCTTTGATGTATATTGGTCTTCAATGGGAAGGACGCCCGACTGCCTAATCTTTTAGTCACGCGCTTATTTAAAGAACTGTTATTTGGAGCAAAAAGGCAGCTGATGATTTTACTGTTAAAGCATGATAGCAACTAAAGTGAAATAAAATAGCTGTGAAGGTATTCTCAAAGCATCTGCTTAAATGTAGCTCTTGCAGACTACAATAGCATCACTTCCATCTCCATCTCTTCCTCTCCTTTCCCGTTGTCCCTAGGATGGTCTTTATTCGGTGCTGTAGCCTCAACTCCAACAGGACAACTAAGCAAGCGATCACATTTGTGACTCAAGCCCACTTTTAACAAACGTTCCCCCAGCCCACTTGCAATGTCTCATACCCAAAGCTGAAAACAGCAAAGAAATCCTGCATCCACACAGTCCCAAACAGTGTTGAACATAGGTATTCATCTGCAATTTCCAGGGCTCATAGAGTCTGTGGCAGTGAGTTTGACAGCTGCAGTGGCTTACAAGCCCCTGCTGCTAGTTTATTGATTTGTTGAGACTGAATAAGGGGAATCCAATGTATGTTTCAGTGCTTTGAGGACTGGCTTTTGGTTTGTGCTTTTAGTGGAAAAATCTTGTAAACTGAAACAGTCCCTACTGTTTCAAGGAAAAGCTGTGACTGGAAGAGACAGACCACAGCCCATCCTGTCGTCTACCCACAATGCTTCTGTTCCACAGCAATGAAAATATGACAAAGCAATGTAGTCCATACCCATGAGTTAACATGTGAAGAATATGTTGGTATTTAATATTTGCTGTGCAGGTTGCTATTAAAACCTCATGGCTATATAAGGAAAGCGACACCACTTACTTACATTCCTCTTTAGGTAGGAATTAGGTGTTACTGAAAACTTTTTTGATCAAGCATCAGTTATCACTTAAAATCTGTATCTGAGAATACGCATCTTACACTTACACACCTAAATCGAACAACTGACAACCTTCCTTTCACTACTGGGGTAATACTAACGTTTGCAAAGGCTCACTTACTCCAGTTTCCTCCTTGAACCTGAAGAAAATCCACCACCAGTACTGGAGTGGGAACTAAGTTATTTCAAAAAGCTCCTTGCATCGTTTCCATATCACATATGCAACGAAGAAATTATGTTCCACTACAATTAACACTGCATCCCTACAGGCAGCCAAACAGCACTATAACACATTTTGCACACAATGTGTGCAAACTGGAATCCTCATTACCCCACAAGAAATAAAGGCATGGTACATGTGGATTTTCGTTCATAAAGCAACAAAATATCATAATGCATTATCCATGTTTTAACATTTTTATTTTAGAAAGTGAACATATCCATTAAAAAAGAAAATGCATGGAGTTAAAAAAAAGTAAACATAAAACTAATGACAAATTTGCAATAACATAAAATAATTTCACCTAGTGAGCCCCAACAATCATTAAATATACTTCCACCATAGAGAAGTTTTACTTCATTATATTACCAGTCTCTTGATTAGGTACACAAGACAACACTTTCCAGTAATTACCTAGTCATTAGAAGATCAACTTCAGGAATCACTGAATAATAAAATACATCATGGACAAATATTTTTATATCACCTAGGAGGCAACCTAATATACATATGTCAACAAGGTACATCTGTGTGAGGTATTACAGTACATGGGAACCATTCCCTTTGCTTTCTAATGAATAAATTCTCCTGTCAGCAGCTCCACCAGGAAGTCAGCCACAGACTCTGTTGCCAGTTTCCAAACCCCATCAACTTCCTTCAGAGATTTTCCTTCTGCAACAGATTACACCAGTCAGGGTGAATGAAGATGCGAGTCAAGAAAACAGATATTGAAAACGGGGAGGCTGAAAAGAAAAGGTCATCCACTCCTCCAGACAAGCAACAGAAGATTTCAAATCAGAAGCTTCAGCTTGTCAGGAACATTTAATACCTCCCCTAGCTTGAGCTTTGCCATGTGTGGTGAAGTGAAATGCATGGGGCAAGATAATTCCAAACTAAATGAAGTAATTTCCAAAATAAGGAAATAATATCTCATATTTAACCAAAGGATGCTACAAAAATCTTAAGACACAGCTGCTCCAATGTAACCCATTTGTAGCATTAAATAGACTGAGGAAGGGAAATATTGAAGTAATTTTGCCCATGCAATCTTCAAGACAAGTGTATTTATCCTAGACCTAAACTAAAAGAAAATCTCTTCCTAGCACTCCTGCGTGTCATCTCCAAAGAAATATCTCTTCCCACTTCCAAAAAAAGGAGCTTTTACGCATCTGATCCACCACCATCCTTTCCAGGACAGCCAACAAATAAATGCTGGAGGTGTTCCATCCCGAGCCTGCAGATTTTTCCACTATACTCCAGAACAGCTCTCTCAGACCCCTGGGCCCGGGTTACCCAGAACTCAGCAGCAGATGACCCCAACTACAGGCTCTCAAGAGTCTGACAGGATTTCCTGCTTTAAGGTTGCTAAGACAGACAGGCTGGGTTCAAAGATGATGAACTCCTAAGAGTTAGCCCAGCGTTCAAATTATTTGGGAAGCAACGTAGAAGAAAAAATATTTTTAGGAATATTCAAGTTCTATGCAAAGGAACTTACCTGCTTTTTCATATTTGCTATACAACTGGTTTTTCACTGTCTTGTTTTTCTTCAGAGTCTTCATCAGATCCTGAAAAGGAAGACAAGAATGCTATTAGATCAGTTGAGAGAAAAAAAAAAAAAAGAAGAAAGAAGCAGACCACTACTGGTAATGGCTTATCAAAAGGCAACTTAAAACAACTATTTCCCATAAAAATATTTTCTTTTTCTTTTAGGTTTGTTATCTTTTTGGATGTTTCACATTGAAGGTGTTTTTTAACAGTTATCAAACCCAAAACCCAGCACTGGGATCATTCTTTGAAATACCTACCCTGTCAACGGATTCAGTTAGCAAGTGCTTCAAGTTTTGACTACAACACACTCAGGACAATCAACTCCACATTTGCTCTATGACAAGCAGGTTTTCCCACTTGCTACATCCTGCCCTTTGGAAGACAACTTCAGAAGACACTTTCAAAGCAGCCAGAAATACAGAAATTATTAAATTGTAAAGCAGCATCTAGTGTTCTGGCAAGAGATTGTCTCACTCTAAGCCAGAAACTAAACAGCTCCCTCTGCTTCTCCCCACCCAGTTCTCTTCTCCTCATCTCCTGCCTGCTCTCAGCTCTCTGCTGTGACAGAGCCCTGGAAGGCCCCAGAAAGAAAGCTTGGCTGGTCACAGGGCTACGTGCCCACAGACACACAGAATAGCATACCTGCCTTTCATTTTGCAGCTCAAATTGTACAGAAACTGTAGAAACTTACTCTTTCCAGGCTGATTTCCCACTTGCTACCTCCAGAATGATGACTTGGCAACAAGTCTAATGTTGAAGATGAAGGGTCAACCCATATAAAGAAGCGGATGGAAAAGGGTATGGCCCTGGACATGTGCATCTTCAAGGAAGACATAAAAAGATAAATATGCTGAAAATACCAACAGAGCCTGTTTTAAATGTCACCTCCTGACAGCAAAGATTTGTTTTTAGACATGTTGCCATGTCAGCAGAGGCGTTTATTCCCCTCTGCACAATCATGGGGAATAGTTTATCTCTAAATATGTATATATCAATACGTAAGGCACACTGACCAAAAATTGTGCTCTTAGAACAATCCATAGTTTGTCTTATCTGAAAGAAATGCACAATTATGAAGAAAATATTTTTAATTGTGAGTTATTTTTACTGTACATCATCTATCAGTTTCAGAATACTTTGTGACTACCAGTGTGTGTGGTTTAGTTCAAATATATTCATTTGACTGTTTCTTTCGCTTCTCATACCCATAAAGGGTGCTTAAACAAATTTACTTGGCAGTTAGGGCAGACTAGGAGAAGGCATGTGAGTTGTTACTGAGACCCAGGTGACAAGGAGCCATTCTATAAGCTGAAAGCAACAGCACAGCCATGTACCTGTAGTCACCACACGCATGCTGAGGCATGACAGTTCACTGCACGTGCAACACTGACCCAGCCAAACTGCCAAGGAAAACATGCGAGCTCCACTTACACTTTCTCTCACATTGTATATTCTATTGCCAAAAAAATCCCAGGCTGAATCCAGTATAATACTTCCAGACATTTTTCCTCAAGACAGACTCACAGCTTTAACGAAGATACATTTTCACTTTGAATCATTAGTTATACTCGACATTTTCTTAATGCTTTGTCATCCCTAGATGGAGCTCTAAGTCATTCATTATGCCAAGATGCTCAGCAACCATGGAGACAGCCATTAAACAGAAAAATATCACCAACGTGTATAAATCTATAATGCTAGATAGGCAAACGTATCTGTTGCAATTAGCAGTTATTAATATGTTAAATATATTGCATAATACAGCACAGCTTTACAGAAGAGATTTACACTTTAGGGTAAAAAGACTGACATAGGATTCGGGGGTTCACACTGCATCCTCATGTAACTCAAATCCACTCAACCCATAAAGAAATTACTCATTTCCTTGAAATGCCTGCAAATACGTTCTTAAATCTCACAGTATTTCCATTTATTTTTTGGCTTACTTGGCTCACACCTCAACTAGAACAAAGCACATGATATGCAGAGTTAAGATGTAATTAATACTTGCCCTCAGTTTAACATACCCACACAGCTAGCCTTTTTATACAGAGAGGGCTTTTTCTTTTTGTTATGAGAAAGGAAAAAAGCCTCTGATTGAAATTTCAGTTTGCTTTAGAGCAGTTTCAGGTTCACTGTCTATCCTAAGATTCTTTAAAGCTCCAAGTTTAGGCTGGATTAAATAGTACTTTGCTGCATAAACACTATTGCTAGTAGATAAGAGATCACAGAATCACAGAATATCTCAAGTTGGAAGGGATCCATAAGGATCATCGATGGCAGAAACAAAGAATAATCACCTCCTTTCAGTTGTGGTACCATTTTCTTTCAGACTTATCTTGGTTTTAATACCTTTGGGGCACATCAGAAGCCCCACTAACTATGTGCATTGTAATTCATCTGATACGTAGTAACTAAACTGAATTACTGAATACAAAAAGAGTCTTTCATTTTAGGATTGTAAAGTTCACTTTTAATTTAAAAATTTTTTTACCTTCACCCTTCCCCCGCCTTACCCTCTAAAGGGGGTGAAATATGCAGAAGTTTAATGACAATACAAAAAATCATTCACTATGCGAACATAACTACCTGCTACAGATTCAGGAGGAGAATAGAACTGCCCATCAGAGAGGACTCCTGGGTGAAGAAGAGCTGCTCGTTCAGAAGCATCCTGTGCTATTAAAAATCCTAAAAGGAAAAAAACCAAAAACCCAAATCCTCAATGCTGTCACATAGCATCTTAAAGATCAAGTATTGATGAAGAATCTTAAAGACTGATGTATTATATCACCATTCATAGCAAGTTACTTCTATAAATAAGTATCTCAGAAAGAAAGCAAACTGTAATTTAAGATTTATGTCTTCTATTTAACTTCAGGCAGCTAAGGAGACACACTAGCAAAACAGAGGTAGTGTACACATGAATTAAGGAATCTTTCCTTCTACTATGTGTAATTGCATGATTAGGGTGCCGTATGAAAATTCATCAATATTCACTGGCTAACTAAAACTCTGAAATCTGTCTTAATGATCAGTGAGCAGCCACGCATAACCTAATGAATTATTTTCTCACTTTGCCACTATAAGACTCCTCATTAATGGCTTGCCTTTTCACCTATCTGTCTCAACATACCTAGTTACTCCAACCTTCAACTCCTTTTGGCTGTTTCTTTTAAAATCAGGAAAATGATTTGGAAATGACATGGGGCTATTCTGCTCTGTTTAATACAGGACAAAAACCAAAAGGGGCTGGGAGAGAAGCTGATTCATCTTATCCTTACTGCTATCAACAGGCCTTCTGATAATAACAGAGTAAAGATGACATTTTAGGTCAACATAAGGCTATTGAACTTCCATCCTTTACTCTCTGCCACAGGAAGACTGAAGTGGAAAAAAAAAGAAAACTTTGATGGTTTACTGAATCAGGAGAGCTATCTGAGGTAGACAGCAGTTATTAAAAAAACCTCTTTCCAACTCAAACTGCTATTTCTACATACTGATTTGTTTTATTAACCAGTTCGAAATCTCCACAGGAGACATCTATTTTACTTATATTTCCATTCTGTCCAAAAGAGGAAGGTCAGTCTCCATACTTAACAATGAGTCACAAGATACTAGAAGACACATATTGGTTGTATTTTAGCTTTAAATCCTGCTCACAGAAGACTTTTAGAGCTGGAAGTCTTCTTCAGTGGAAAGACAGTTTTGCCCTTTTTTCTTCTTTTTTTTTTTTTAAGTTACAGACAAAATATCTCAAAATTATGAGCACTGTTGCATTAGGCAGAAAATTGCTGTGGTGGGGGTTTTTGGTTGGTTGGGTTTTTCTTAAACAAAACACTGAGATGGAAAAAAGTTACCTTCCACTCCCATTAGACATAGGACAGAAAAATACCTGGTCAAAAAGCAAAAACTATTAAAATCCGTTTTCTTTATCTGCCTCAGATTTAAAAGCAAATAAGGCACTAAGTAAGTACCACTACACAACACAATCCAAATGTGCCTATCATTTGTCTAACTTAATTGCTTAAAATCAGCATTTACCAGTGAAACCCCATCTTTCTTGGAAATATGCAGAGTTCAACTAAAAAGCCTATACTTCTAAATAAATACCACCTATTTCAAGCTCAGCAGGAATGAAGAAAAAGAAAGCGTCATTGAATCCCACAGGGATTTAGCAATATCTCAGTTTTACGAATATGATAATCAAGTATTTATATGTGTATGTACCAAACACTTCCTTTGTCTACGAATATTCAGTATCAAAAAATGCAAAAGTCTCTGAACTGGTTAGATTTGTGTTCTATTGAGATAGAAGTGTGATGCAGCTTTATTTCCTTGCCCCCTCAAAAGAGAAAAAAAAAGTTACCCTAAGTTTCCCTTTCTCTAGGCAAAACCCAGTGTACTCATTTAACCAACTTCTTTCTTGGAGTGGTGGAAAAGAAGAGGGAAGGAATCAAAGTAGAAATGGAGGCATCCATGCCCATGTGAAGTTTTTGTTTTTACCTAGCAGGCAAACATGCCCTTCCAACAGAGTTTCAGACTGTATTTCAGGTAATGATGCACAAATAATAGGTTCACTGTGTAATTACTCTCCTGCTGTTGTGACAGAAATCTATGCTTTCTTTTCCTCACCACTCAAGCAATATTCTCTTTCAACTAAATCAATGCGTTTCCTCCATTTAGTTGAATACATCGAGTGTCAGACGACCTGGTGCCTCATCTTGAAGAGGCTGAAATTTGTACTTGCTCTGGTCTCATTCTGTGTGTGCATGAAGCCGATTCTCCACAATACTTCTTTGCTTTCCCTTTTCCACCTCAAAAGAAGAGTTAGTGATGCTGAGTTAGTCTACTCTTCCTAAGAGGAACTGGACACTTATTCTATGCATTACCCAAAATAAAATTTTACAAGCTCAAGTCAGTTAAATTTTCGTGTCTTAAGCATACAAAATTATCTATGTTCCTAAGTGCTTGACAAATTGCTGGTCTGGCCCTTGTAACTTTTAACTTTGTCTCCTTAAATTAATTAAAAACCCACTTCTTTGAAGGTGTACGTTCCATTCCAGAAAAAGAATAATTATACCATACAATTTAATTTTTCCCACAGCTCTTGAAATTTTGAGAAGCTGAAAGAAGCATTCTTCTGCCAGATAACATGGGATGGAAGGTTGCCAACTGCAGTGATTGAGGGGAAATATCAAAAGCTTACTGTTTTCTTCTTCAGCTTCTTGTGGTAACACTTTAAAGTCCAAGAACCAAGTTTCAATCCAGGCAAGTATGAAGGATATGATGGGCAGCACGTAGCCAAAAGCACCCTGTGAGAACAGCTTGAGGGAGACAAAACCACACAACATTACAGAAATTACCCTGAAGAACCTTACTTTCAGGAAAACAACAAAGTAAAAGAAACATTTGATTAGAATATATACCTGTGAAATAATTACTTTTGCTAATAAAAAGGCACTGGTCACTGCTGTTGTAAACTGAAAGAGACAGGGTAAGAACAGTTAAAACTAATAAATGGATTTACTTTCTCATTTCTGCCATTATCTATCAGTTGCAACTTTAAATATTTACCAACAACAGCAAGATCATGGATTAATAAAATGTAACAAGTAAGATACAATTAACTTAAGGTGCTACTAAAATAACCTCCTTAATAAAGATAAATTTTAATCCAGACATCTCCAAATGTTGATTTCCACACAGCAGATAGGCAGTTTAGATGCTACACAGATGCTGAGTTATATAAATTGTGATCTTAATGTATAATGAAGATGCAGTATATTATTCACCAAGTCCCTTACAAAAAAAATCTACCTATGTATTTGGGAAAAAGCAAACAGAAATTGCTCTAAATGCTTTTCACTACCATCCAAATCAAAAGATCCATTTCAAATAACAAAATATCTTTGCAGGAGTAAATTTGAATTAATATTTTAATTCATGTACTGATATTGTGAAAAATTAATCACTTTGAAGACTTGATATTCCCTGACATATTTAAAAAATGGCAGCCTGCATAAAATGTCTGAAAATAAACAAAAAAAGCCGTGGACAAGTACTGTTCACTTAAGCAAGGCTTCTAACTCTATTACTGCATTTGTTTTCAGCAATTCTTTAAATAATAGCAGAACCTAACTAGCTTTGGTAAGCACAGGTAGAATTTTAAGATTAATGGCTTCTGCAAAACCTTCAGTGAAGCTTTATATATCTAATTGCTTACTACCATGATGGGTTCACTCTCACCACCTCACAAACAACTGCATCAAGTTGGAGGATGCCATTGGAAGAAATACTTTAAAGCTATACAACTAAGAGTAAAGGATTTTGGGAGGCATGCACTTAAAAATAAACACAGTCAGAGCAGCAGTTACTATTATGTATGTGTTTGTGCCATGCTAATAACAAAATTTCAAAAACTCCATGCCACATAATCTCAGACTACTAAAACTGCATGCTACTCACTTGAAGAAAGCTATACATGAACACATTCTACATGCACCTACCACAGTATAAAGAAAAAAAGTCTAAGTTTTACAGTGCACTAAGCCAGCAATGTGCCAATTGTATTGTTGACTGGTGGAAGTATGAATTTGTCATCAAGTTTTGCATTCTTTCTCATCCACACAGTACAGCTGCATTAAAGGTATTTGCTGCAGCCCACTGTGATTGCCTACAGTTCTCAAGAACTTGCTTTCTAAGAAGGGATGCATATTCAACATTTTGTACTGGAGCATGAAGCAATACACGTGCTAGTGCTCAATGGGTGGCACCCAAAACTCTGAAAAGCAAAGTATGTGGGAGTTAATGGGCAGCTGGATCTCTGGAAAAATAATGCCAATTCATTTTGAATACAGTTCACTATTTCAAATGCAAATATATTTCAAACATTAATTAACAAGTCAGAGGTAACAAGCAGTTACGACTAGCCATCCATACTGGATTCAAAATAAGTCTCCAATTTGTATTAACATGATACCTAATAAAGACCACACCCACTGTGCTATTAAATTCTTGTCTTTAGGCTGAAAATCTTCCAGAAGTTTTTAATCTGTTACTGTACAGCGAATTTTTATATACAGCATCAAGATGATTCTTAACATACAAGCGTTAAGAGGCATCTAAAATTTTGTCTGTTTAATCCATTCTAGTTAAAACTCCATTATGCTTGGCTACTACTCACAGCTATTGCCCACCAATGGCGCAGTCTGCACATTGCATATGCAAGTATTAACACCTTAAATCGAAAGACTGCCAGTAGCTATAGAGAAAGGAAAAAAATATTTGTTGGTTAATTCAGAACACAGAAGAACCACAAGATTCTCAACTCACTGAAAATACTAACTGCTTACAAAACAACTTAAAACAGGACAATCTAAGTTCGTTACCGAGAAACAAATTTGAATATGTGCTTATAAAACAGAAATAGAACGTAATTTCCCATTTGTAAAGCAAATGGCACCACTCACATGCCTACATAGGCTCAAATATGCAAGCATGTGCAATTCCACAAATAAGTTAGAAACATAAGAAAGCTACACAAAGTACGTTCATGATCATTTCACCTGACTGAAATCTAAGCAGTTAAATCTAGATGCAGTTAATCCAGCAAATACCTTGAGCATCACTGGGTGCATCTCACTGATCTTAGGTGTGCTACTGTGCAATAGTATCATTAAAAACTGTAAAGACTTCACAAATGCAATCAAAAATGGGAAGAATTTTTAAAAGCAATTTTCTGCTTACTAAATTTTTAATATTTATTGAAATATTAATGTTGCAACAATGACTTATTCTTTATGGAGATGCCTGCAATAGCAAGCTATTCCAAATATTTTGCAGTAAACAAAGCTAAGTTATGGTATTTCTAGGCCAGAAAATTAAATCAATAACAGACAGAAGATATTTCTGAATCAGGGACCCTAACCCTCAATTTCTTTGTTTATTCTTCGATATTAGATTGCCTCAAACTAGTTTTAGAAAATGTGTTCAGAATCTGAAAAATGTGAAACAAACCCTTAAAAATGAAGAGCAATCAAGAACAGACATGGCCAGAGGTATAATGAACCCATTTAATCTTACGCAAATATGTATGTTTCAGTGATGTATACAGAAACAGAAAAAATCCTGTAAAAGGCCACAATCATTTTGCAGAATTCAATGACCTAGTCCCTTCCCAGGGAATAAAAGTCTATTATTTTGCATTACATATTTTTAACCCTTTGTTCAACTACAGGGCAAAATAATTTCCAGAGCATCAACATTTACAGATAACATTTTTTGCTTTCTGTAGTAAGGTTCATGTAGAACCCGTCAGAAAAATAATGAGAGAGAAAGGAAGAAGTAGCATTGTTTCTTAGCTTATGAAATTTTTGTATCCAGTACCTCATTCTATTTGACACAGCAAATGGTCCGATGCAGAATTAAGGATGGGTTTTTACACCAGTTTGAAACAGGTTATGGGTACAGTCATCAATATAAAATGACTGATACCAAACCAACTCATCTCTGCCAGGCAAACAAGATCTGGTAGAATTAATGATCTTGCAAAAACATGGGGCCCTTTAGAAGAACTGTAAAGAAACAACTTTTACTTCAAGATTAGTAACTTGGTCCAGACAGTGCAAAATGCATTGCAACTACAGAGCTACAGTATTGCTGAAAGACTGAGAAACTTCCTAATGCAGCAGAGCTCCTCCCATGTGCCTAAGGTGCTTATATATAGTAAAGGAGAATCATTCTTCATGTCACCTGTTTTTAGTATAACGTTAAAAAAACCTGTTTCAAGTTAAAACATGGAAATCTGAAAAAACTCTGACCTACACAGGCCAACCTGGGAACAAGTGTCTCCTAACTGCAACTGACTTATTTCTGTGGAAGGACAAAAACGTCGGTTTAAACAAAATTATTTTACAGCTGGAGGACTATTAGTCTTGTCCTCTTAATGAATTATCTTTATGTTACATCAGCCTTACATTCGTGACTGAGTTTTTCATCTGATTTTCCGTGCCCCCCAAAGCAGAAGATACAATTTAATTGCGGTTAGCACCTCTACCTACAGGCTCCATGAACCTGCTGCCAAAACAGGACTGGGCAACCCCTAGACAGGTAAAATTTGGCACAAGTCCTTCTGGTTTAAATTATCAAGAAAAGATCAACCCTTTCACAGGACTCAAACTAGGAAACATCTGTGGAAGGTGGAATGTGGGAAAACTGTACTTGTGCTGTGGTTTTGTTTGTTTTTTTTTTTTAAAGAACACTTACAAATATATCAAAATATGAAGAAGAGTAGTCATATTGTAGGACTTCTTTCTCTAAGGTAGTCTCAATGCCTCCTTTTACCTACAAAGAAACAGCAACACACAGAGCTTTAGAACAGAAGTTACTGAAGCCAAAATATATACAAATCTGAAGGATGAAATTAATAGTTCCCCACTGATGTACAAAAAGATCATTAAACTAAGTACAGAGGACATATATGCGAAGAATGTCAATTTCAAGATTAGTGTCCTTATTAATTTTTCATGATTAATTACAATTTTCAAAGCGAAAACCTTGAAAGGATTATCACCTGGCTTACGCAAGCTACATTTCAGACTGTCCCAAAACAAAAGCAAACAAACTGCTGAGGGAAGAAGAAATGATTAAATCTAAGGTCTGTTACACAAAATCACAGAGCATTTTATGTCTCATAAGTGAGGATCAAAACAGCTGATGAAAAAGCCACCCAGAAACTAGCTCTAGTTAGTCACAGCTTAGCAAACAGGAGTCATAGAATCCTTTAGGCTGGAAAAGACCTTTAAGATCATCTAGTCCAAGCATTGACCCTACTCTACCAAGTCTGCCACTAAACCATGTCTCTAAGCACCACATCTACACAACTTTTAAACACATCTAGGGATGGTGACTCAACTACCTCCCTGGGCAGCCTGTTCCAATGTTTGATAACCCTTTCAGTGAAAAATTTTTTCCTAATGTCCAGCCTAAACCTCCCCTGGCGCAACCTGAACCCATTTCCTTTTGTCCTATCGCTAGTTACTTGGGAGAAGAGACCAGCTCCCATCTCACTACAACCCCCTTTCAGGTAGTTGTAGAGAGCAATAAGGTGTCCCCTAAACCTTCTCTTCTCCAGACTAAACAATCCTAATTCCTTCAGCTGCTCCTCATAAGGCATGTTCTCCAGACCACTGACCAGCTTTGTTGCCCTTCTCTGGACACGCTCCAGCACCTCAAGGTCCCTCCTATACTGTGGCGCCCAAAACTGAACACAGTACTCAAGCTGCGGCCTCACCAGCGCTGAGTACAGGGGGATAATCACTTCCCTAGTCCTGCTGGCCACGCTATTCTTGATACAGGCCAAGATACCATTGGCCTTCTTGGCTACCTGGGCACGCTGCTGGTTCATGTTCAGCTGGCTGCTGACCAACACCCCCAGATCCTTTTCTGCCAGGCAGCTTTCAAGCCACTCCTCCCCAAGCCTGTAGCCTTGCCTGGGGTTGTTGAGACCCAAGTGCAGGACCCAGCACCTGGCCTTATTAAACCTTATGCAACTGGCTTCAGCCCATCGATCCAGTCTGTGCAACTGGCTTCAGCCCATCGATCCAGTCTGTGCAACTGGCTTCAGCCCATCGACCTGTCCAAATCTCTCTGCAGAGCCTTCCTACCATCAAGCAGATCAACACTCCCGCTTAATTTGGCGTCATCTGCAAACTTACTGAGGGTGCACTCAATCCCCTTGTCCAGATCATCAATAAAGATATTAAACACGGCTGGACCCAAGACTGAGCCCTGAGGAACACCACTTGAGACCTGCCGCCAGCTGGATTTAACGCCATTCACCACAACTCTCTGGGCTCAGCCATCCAGCCAGTTTTTAACCCAGCGAAGAGTACACCTGTCTAAGCCATGGGCTGCCAGCCTCTCTAGCAGAATGCTGTGGGAGACTGTGTCGAAGGCCTTACTAAAGTCCAAGTAGACAACATCCACATCCTTTCCTTCATCCACCAGGCAGGTCACCTGGTCATAAAAGGAGATCAGGTTGGTCAAGCAGGAGCTGCCTTTCACGAACCCATGCTGGCTGGGTCTGGTCTCCTGGTTGTCCTTCACATGCCGCGTGAGTGCACTCAGGATGATCCGTTCCATGATCTTTCCTGGCACTGAGGTCAGGCTGACAGGCCTATAATTGCCTAGATCCTCCTTCCGGCCCTTCTTGTAGATGGGTGTCACATTGGTAAGTCTCCAGTCGTCTGGGACCTCCCCTGTTGACCAAGACTGCTGATAAATGATGGAAAGTGGCTTGGCAAGCTCCTCCGCCAGCTCCCTCAGCACTCTTGGGTGGATCCCAACTGGCCCCATAGACTTGTGGCTGTCCAGTTGGCGTAGCGGGTCACTAACTGTTTCCTCTTGGATTATGGGGGGTTTATTCTGCTCTCCATCCCTGTCTTCCAGCTCAGGGGGCTGAATACCCTGAGGATGACTGGTTTTACTATCAAAGACTGAGGCAAAGAAGGCATTAAGTACCTCAGCCTTCTCCTCATCCTTGTTGACAATCTTCCTCTCTGCATCCAATAAGGGGTAGAGATTCTCCCTGGCTCTCTTTTTGTTGTCAATGTATTTGTAAAAACCTTTTTTGTTATCTCTTACAACAGTGGCCAGGTTCAGTTCTAGCTGTTTTTGCCTTTCTGATGTTTTTTCTCCATGACCTAACTAGATCCCTATACTCTTCTTGAGTGTCCTGCCCCTTCTTCCAAAGGTGGTAAACTCTTCTTTTTTTCCCTGAGTCCCAGCAAGAGCTCCCTGTTCAGCCAGGCCGGTCGTCTTCCCCGCTGGTTTATCTTACGACACATGTGGACAGCCTGCTCCTGCGCCTCTAAGACTTCCTTCTTGAAGAATGTCCAGCCTTCCTGGACCCCTTTGCCCTTCAGAACTGTCTCCCAAGGGACTCTCTCAACAAGTGTCCTGAACAGGCTGAAGTCTGCCTTCTGGAAGTCCATGGTAGTGGTTTTGCTGACCCCCTTCCTTACTTCACCAAGAATTGAGAACTCTATCATTTTATGGTCACTAAGCACAAGATGGCCTCCAACCACCACATCAGCCACCAGATCTTCTCTGTTTGTAAGCAGCAGGTCTAGCAAGGCACCCCCTCTGGTAGGCTCACTTACCAGTTGTGTCAGGAAGTTATCTTCCACACACTCCAGGAACCGCCTAGACTGTTTCCTCTCTGCTGTGTTGTATTTCCAGCAGATGTCTGGCAAGTTGAAGTCCCCCACTAGGATAAGGGCTGGGGATTGTGAGATTTACATCAGCAGCTTGTAGAATGCATTGTCTGTTGCTTCATCCTCATTGGGTGATCTATAACAGACTCCCAACAGGATATCTGCCTTGTTGGCCTTCCCCCTCATCCTTACCCGTAAGCACTCGACCTCGCCTTCAGTCATTGAGCTCTATACAATCAAAACACTCCCTACCATATAGAGCCACCCCACCACCTCTCCTTCCCTGCCTATCCCTTTGGGGAATGAAACAGTAACTGAATTCATACTCCGTATCTTTTCCTTATCAGCATGCGTACTATTTGTTTTAAGAGAGCTGAGCAAAAAAACCCACTGTAAAAAAACACAGAAGCTACAATAATTAGTCCCTTCTCCCACAAATAACGCCCAAGTTTAATTCTTTCATTTGCTTGAGGGGATTCAAAGTTACATCTTCCTTAGCCGCTATGTTTCTCTCTAGTGGAAGGATTCGTCACTTTCCTGTTCAAACTGGGTTAGTAAGAAAACCATTTAGGATGTACTGGGTCAGAAAGTGAAAGGAGTATATATCTTATCTGGGAGTGAAAAATCTTAGTGTCCATATCCTATTGTTTTTAATAGTAAATTCAGTAATTAAGCACTGCATGAAATAGTTATGTAAAGCACTGGAAAACAACATCAACAGAAGGCTTTAATATTGAGCTTGACTAGTGTCAACCTTTTGAAGAAAGGAGGTACCAAAGCATGCCAACAACATATGCTCACCATCACAAAGCAATGCAGTCTTGACATTTCCACACTTTTCCCAACTATACTGCTGGACAGTGTTTTCCTGAGACTATTCACTCCAACTCTAAATTTTTTCTATTTCTTCTCCTCTCCCTCCACTCTATGGCTATCTGACAAATAACTTTCAAAATATAGCTTCCCCTTGCTTGCTCTACAGCATCAGGTGTGATTACCTGTTTCCAGCATAAATAAGGAAGATCTGCTTCCCTCCCTCCAAGCTGTTCACTGCGTGGCTGCAGGAGCACCATGTTAACATAAGGATGAACACAGAACCATGACAGCCTTAGTTAGGGTTTGCTCAAACTGCTATGGAGCTACTCCCTAAGGTGTTTAAAAATAAACTACGCCTAAGCACACTGGATAATGGCGACAAAGGGAAAACAATACTTACAGGAACTCTGGCAGCCATTCTGAAGTTCCATTACTTATGTAGCAGTGACAGACAGTCCTAATGCAGTGATATTTGACTTCCCACTGAACAAAACTTAGTTTAAAAAACAGAACCAAAAAACCTAACCATATGTCAGATCCCAGATACCAGATGATGGCTTCTAATGTTATGACTTATGAAGCCAAAAAACTGCTTTTCATTCTTGCTGACATTTGGCAGTATAGGACTCCGGTTCATAGTACGTCCTCCTTAAAACAAAGCTTTTCACAAAGAAAACTGCTAGGATCTTGTGGTCCCTTAATGTTGTAGCATTCAAAATGAAACATCATGAGTTGGTAGTATTTTCTAGACCGTCTTAAATATTCTGAGAGCACTAATATGAAAATCTGTACTCTGAATCCTTGAGAATAGACACAAATCCAGACTTCGCTCCTCTTAGTCAAACAAGCTGTTGAGAACCTGGCCTAAAAAAAGAAATGAATCAGAACACTATGCTGTTTTTCTGAGACAATCTAACTTTACGCACTGGATACAACAGTCTTTTCCACCTAAAGAGACAACAGAACTCTCGTCCCAAAATTACAGCATTCAGCCAAGCAAAGTCTGTTTTCTCAAATTAAATTGGAAAGTGTATTTTTCACTGTGTCAATGGACTACCCGAACACTCAGCTCCTGGAAATTCATAATGTCAGATCAATAACCAAGGTTATTTATCTTGTAAAGGAATGCTGACAAAAAATGTTTACTGACGATCTTTCTTGTCTAGAAAAGGGATTCCTCCCATTTTTCTGTGTGTCCTTTCTTAAATGCATAATTTAGATTATATCTTAAAACCCAGCTCAAGAACTAGGATGCTACTTATGAAATAATAACAAAACAGCTATCCTATTGCTTTCTGGAAATTTCAGGAGAACTCACTCGTTTTCCAAATTACAAATGCTGGAGTTAAAAGGTGGCAACTGTGGGAGTTTGTTGTTTAAATGCACCCTTCCATACACAATGTGTAGCATACTAAGTTTGTCTCAAAGAAAATACATCACAGCAAAAGAAAGGTTTTGGCCATTGGAAGTCTTCCCAGGGACAAAAACCTCAGTGAAATGTCACTGACTTTGAGTTACTCAGAACGCAAACTCTCAAATCCTGTTAAAATTCATACTCCTTGTCAAATTCAGACGTACAGTAACATTTTTGTTTACTTGCTGCCTGAAAAGTTCACTGGATTTCCAACAGTTTCTGTAGCGTGGTTCATAGGCTACAGCAACTTGATAAGAAGATAATAAACTATGCGTCCTAATGACTAAAAGTAGATGCAGTTGAGTAGATACTATGTTCATGAAAGCTTAAAAGTAAGAAGCTGCTTTAATTTAAAGAGATACAAATAGTATATAATTTGGCATAGAAAAGAACAACTTATTAAGCACTCCTGAAGTGAATAAATAAATTAATAAAGTCCAAGGGTACTGAAAAGACAACTCACATTTAATTCTATTATCCACAGCAAGGTTATGAATAAGAGATCAAACGTAACAAACAAACAGAAAGTCCTTCTGACATCTGATATGCCTTTCTTCTCTCTGCCTTCATATGACTCAATCCTTGCCATCAGCTGCGCTGGGTTGATGGAGTGGACATCCCGCAAGGAAGGACAGGATTCCACACTGCTACTGTGAGCATTTTCTGCATCACCTGGCACCCGATTCATCCTGGGTTTGCTTAGAGTGTTCTTCTTCCAGTTTCACCATCACTAGAGGGCTGATGCATATAGGAAGAATTTCTAAACAAACAAACAAAACCAAAACACATTAGTCACCAAAACCTCAGAAGGAATTTTCATCTTACCATGTCAGTTCTCTTTTTGCTAAACTGACGACTAAGATAATTTGGAAAGTAGGCTCTAAAATTTTTTTCTAAAATAAGATATATATATATATATAGGCTTTCTTCATCTCTCAGAGGATTTGTGAAACAAGAATTAATGTTCAGTTAGACTACTGGGAATAAGGGAGCACTGTGTAGATTTACAAGGCTCCATTCTCCACTTTGTTAGAGCGAGATCATTAAATGGGAATGAATAAAAAGCATGATGCTGTGCATCTTTAAAGTTTCCAATTCTGATTTAAATGCTCTCAATAGGAAGCCAGCTTAAAGAAGTTCCACATACAATTCCTGAAAAATGGCAGTGTGAGCTACCAGCACATCCAGAGCTCACACAATCAAAAGATTAAAAGTCCATTAAAAACCCTGAATACTGTGGTAATCATTTTATAAAGCAAATACACTGCTATTTGCTCTATAGATAAATTCAACTACTATAACAACTTACATTGCCAGAAAGGGTCTCTCTGAAAAAAATGTATGCAACCCAGTGGTTAAAGGTAATGCAACTCCCCTAAGTCTCTTCTGACTATAAGGCTTTTAAATAAAATTTTCAGGTTAAATTTCTTATAAAACTGGAGCAGTTTGATGTATGATTCACTACATTACTCCATGAGCACCGTTTTCCAATTAAAGCTTCTAGAAAGAGTTGACTAAGAAGGTCACAAAAGTTTCATGGAAATGCAGAGAAAATTTAATTTTATGCAAAATAGTCATTAGACTAAGCTATACATCTTGCAATACAAATCACATCAGACAAGCTTCTGTAATGCTAGGGGAATAGCTTTTTGAAATTCAAGAAAAAAACTCTGTTTCTTCCTGTGTGGGTTGTCTTTCAGTAAACCGCAAAACAGAAAGAGAAACCCTTCCCACTCTTCTATTCCAACAGTGTTTCAACTCCAAGTCTGCAAGAACATGGTCAGTCAACGCACAGGAGGAAAAGCGGACAGGGGATCTGTAACACACCGCTAGGCAAACACGAGGATACAAGGACACAGGGGAAAAGGAAAGGTGGGGCAGGGGTTTGCCAGTACACACGCATCACAGCTGAGGAAGAGGCAGGCCGGCCACGGATGGCCAATGTCTAGGTCAAGTCACCCATAACAGCCTTCAGGCAGTTCAAAGCCTGCTTTTATCAGGCTACGTCATGAGAACGGTAACAGATCCACACCAAGACAGAAACTACCTTGCCAGCTGAGTGTCTGCCTGCAGGTAACAAGTGATTAGAGGCAAACCAAGCTAGTATCAATCACCATCTCATTCTGGGATCCGGCTGTGCGCTAAACCAAGCACAAGGCCAAGCACAAGCACAGGCAGGCTACTACCATCCTGCTCCTGCCTGGTAATCAACCCCAGGATGCTCTTGCCCATGGCTTTCCAAAGCCAACCCAAGGTATATGTCTTCTGGTTCTTAGTTGTAAGCCATGGGACCAGGAAAGCTGACAGGCCTTTTGCTGGGCCTAATCTCCTTTAAAGAGGTGTTAGCAGAGCACACATGACCAGAGAAATGAAGTGGGAATATGAGATTGACATAATCAGTTTCATCATTAACTGGAACAAAGACAGAAATTGTTGTACTGCACTTGCTCCTGTTTCAAGATCTTTTCAAACAGATTTACAACTGAGCATCTTCATTGCTTCTCATTCTTAACTCCCTTGTTTACGCAGCTTTGGGTGAGAGGTGTCAGGATTTGTGCAACGACTTTTCCCAGTAAGTACTGATCTCAGCTCTGTAACACATGCTCCCTCCCTTCCTCTAAGTCATGCACAAATGAGAATTCATAAACACTGTTAGGAAAGCGGACAAACCTGGAAGTTAAACAGAACTTGCAACAGGTTTCTACCTTTAAAAAAACAAAACAAAACAAAACAAAAAAACCCCAGACCAAACCACACCACACTCATACAGCTATACTACCGAAAGGACTAAGCAGCTTTGCAGTAGGAACATAAATGCAGACTTACTCCACATTAACAGTTCCAATGAACCTGCTTCTCTCTGACTATCCCATGTTGATATAATACATTTTCCATCAGAAACTGTTTTGCAATTACTTCTATACCTCTGTTTGAAATACCAGCCACTAAACCTTATTCTACAATCACATCTGTTAGTTTGATAATACCCACATTATCCAAAATGCTTGTCTACTCAAAACAAAGCGTATCATTTAACTATGCACTATGCAAAGACATATTTCAGTACAGTACACAGTAAAGTTGAGCAGAAACATGGTTATCTCATAACATTCTCTAGTAAAGACTAGTATATACCTAAGGATCACAGTGCTTCTTTGCGGTAAAGAAGAACATTTTGAAAAGTAAGTAAAAGTTCTCAAGAAAGCTCTGACATTTGTTCTGTTCTCTCTTCCCCCGAACAGAAATAGTACTAATTGCCATTAATTTCATTAGTACCATCAGACTCACAGTTCTATAAAATACAACAGAATAGTTCCATTCAGTTGGAAGGGACCCACAACGATCATCTAGTCCAACTGCCTGACCAATTCAGGGCTGACCTAAAGTTAAAGCATGGTATTAAGGGCATTGTCCAAAACACTGACAGGCATGGGGCATTAACCACCTCTCCTGAAAGCCTTTATAGAAAAAGACCTTAATTTTGAACAGAACAGAAATAATCGATAATTTCTTAGAAGACCTCAAAGTGAAGCCCACATGGCTCTGCACACCAGAAAATGTGACAGAATCATAGAATCACCTAGGTTGGAAAAGACCTTTAAGATCATCGAGTCCAACCATCAACCTAACGCTGCCAAAACCACCACTAAACATGTCCCTCAGCACCACCTCTACCCAGCTTTTAAATACCTCCAGGGATGGTGACTCAACCACTTCCCTGGGCAGCCTGTTCCAATGTTTGATAACCCTTTTGGTGAAGAAATTATTCCTAATATCCAATCTAAACCTCCCCTGGTGCAAAATGAGGCCATTTCCTCTTGTTCTATTGCTTGTCACTTGGGAGAAGAGATCAACCCCCACCGCTCTACAATCTCCTCTCAGGTAGTTGTAGAGAGCGATAAGGTCTCCCCTCAGCCTCCTCTTCTCCAGGCTAAACAACCCCAGTTCCCTCAGCTGCTCCTCATAAGACTCGTGCTCTAGGCCCTTCACCAGCTTCGTTGCCCTTCTCTGGACACGCTCCAGCACCTCAGTGTCTCTCTTGTAGTGAGAGGTCCAAAACTGAACACAGTATTCGAGGTGGGGCCTCACAAGTGCCGAGTACAAAGGAACAATCACTTCTCTAGTCCTGCTTGCCACAGGACCTACATGGAGCCAACATTTTGCTTTCTGCACAATAATGCCATTTAGCTTTACACTTGCAGCAGGGGAGGAAAATCCTGAAAGAAATGAGAGGTACTAATTTTGCAGTATCATTAGGTTTGTGTTATTATGCATCCCGGTCCAAGACAGCTGCATGGCTGCCAGATGCCGATAGTAAAGGAGATCAGCAACAATGTTATATTCCTAATTCGTAAAACCATTTTTACCCAGCTGAAATCTCCAGCCCATAGAATAAAATGTATGTTTATTTGCTGATCAATTCTTTGACCTACAGGTGAACTTTCTCAGGACAGCAAATTCATGAATCTGCACCAGGAACATTTGACCCTAAGAAGACTTTCTTAAATCACTGACATAATAAATAACGCAGTTTGTCAGAATGACTGAACTCTGAATAAGTACTCTCAGCTGGCATTCAGCTTTGAAAGATGTTGCTTCTGTTGTGGGCTTGAAGAGAGGCTCTTGCCTAACGTTTGCTACTTTTTCCAACCATACCAATTGAGCTAATGAAAGATACTGCCTCTTCCTACAAACCTTGTCCTGTCAAAGGGATGGGGTCTCTTTACTTGTGTGTACGCTTGACTCTGCAGATTTTCAAAGAAAGATGATGTTTTACGGCAGCATGGGATCTGTCCTGGGATTTTTTTTTAGTCGGGCTACGTACTTGCTTGAACACAAAGCAGGCTATGAACAACAGGTAGCGTCCCTTATCAGGGGAGAAAGCTTACTGACGACATTTTTCCCTGTTTCTGTCCTGCTGGGACATCCTAGATGGGAAATGCCTTTAAGGAATCTGTAAGGTTCATGTTCCACATAGGCGAGAATTGGAGAGAAGCACCAATGGAAGAGCAAGGTGAAAAAAGAAGTGAGACAAGGCAAAATTAAAGTATGCCAACAGAGTGGTAGTCCAGAAATCAGTCAACCACACCGCAAAGAAAACAAGGGAAAAAAAATGAAAGACGACGGATAACCATCTTTGCCTGCCCCTTCTCAGCCTGTTTTATGGGTTTACAGAAAAGACATGGAGCACCAAATCCAAATTTAAAGGCTCCTAAACATCAGCATTTCTTCTCAGGCAATGCAAATCCCTGAAAGACCTCACCAGCCTGACGGAGTACCTGTGGGGTTTGCTCATGTGGACGCTGCTCACTCAGTGCCTGATGGCCCCGTGGGGACCAGTGCAGGGCTTTCATGTGCCCCACGGAGGGAAG
>VFFE01007164.1:239859-250024 GCA_008921705.1 Burhinus oedicnemus | reverse complement strand
TCAGGAGGCATATGCAGGGCAGGTGAGGTGGAGGAGACGCACTGCAAGTAAGGGAGAGGTTTGACTGTCCAGCCCTTATGGTTAGGGATGATGTGGTTGGGAGCCTCTGGGTGAGCATTAGGGGGATGGAAGACAAAGCAGATATCATTGTGGGTGTGTACTGTCTATTGCCCAGTCAAGATACTTGTTGAAGATGGTCATCTGAGAAACAGGGACGAAGAAGTGGAGGCATTCAATGCTTTTTTTGCCTCAGTCTTTAATAATACTGATAGACCGTGGGCTGCCCAGTCCCCCGAGTCAGAGGACCATGAGTGTGGAAACAGCGACTTTCCATTTGTGGACAATGAAATCATAAGGGATCAGCTGTATCAGCTGAGTGTTCACAAATCCATGGGACCTGATGGGATTCATCCCAGAGTCCTGAAGGAGCTGGTGGATGTTATGGCAGAACCCCTCTCAATCATCTACCAAAGTCTTGGGAGTCTGGGGAAGTCCCCACTGACTGGAAGCTAGCCAACGTTATTCCAGATGATAAGAAGGGCATGAGGGAAGACCCAGGAAAACACAGACCTGTTAGTCTAACCTCAGTACCTGGAAAACTTATGGAGAACATCATACTGGGTGCTATTGAAAGACATTTAAAAGACAACACAATCATCAGGTACACTCAACATGGGTTCACAAAAGGAAAGTCCTGTTTAACTCCTAATTTAATATCCTTCTACAATAAGGTCACCCACCTAGTGGATGAAGGTAAGGCAGTGGATGTCGTTTTTCTGGATTTTAGTATGGCTTTTGATACTGTCCCTCACAGCACCCTTCCGGACAAGTTGTCCAACTCTGAGATGAGCAGGTAGGCGGTGTGCTGGGTGAAGAACTGGCTGAGAGGCACAGAGCTCAAAGTGTTGTAGTGAATGGGGCTACGTCTGGCTGGTGGCCAGTCACCAGTGGGTGTTCCCCAGGGCTCAATTCTAGGGCCAGTCCTGTTCAATATATTCATCAATTATTTGGATGCAGGAGTTAAATGCACTGTTAGTAAGTTTGCTTATGATGTTAAACTGGGAGGTACTGTTTACTTTCTTGAGGGACGAGAGGCCTTGCAGAGGGATCTAGATAGATTGGAGTGTTAGGCAATCATCAGTGGCATGAAAGTGAACAAGAACAAATACCAGATTCTGCACCTGGGATGGAGTAACCCCAGGCACAAGTCTAAACTGGGAGAGGAGTGGCTGGAGAGCAGCCCTGCAGAAAGGGGTCTGGGGGTACCGGTTGACCCGAGCCTCAACAGGAGTCAGCAGTTTTCCCTGGTATCCAAGAGGGCAAACCCCATCCTGGGGTGCATCAAGCACAGCGTAACCAGCTGGGGAGAAGACGTGGGTATCCCGCTGTATTCAGTCTTGGTGCAGCCTCACCTTGAGTGCAGTTCTGTGCCCCACCATGTAAAGGTCCTTGAATGCATCCAGAGGAGGGCACCAAAGTTGGTGAAAGGGCTGGGAGGCACATCCTCTGAGGAGCAGCTGAGGACACAGGGTTTGCGTAGTTTGGAGAGAAGGAGGCTGAGGGGTGACCTCACTAGTCTCTAGAGCTTCCTGAGGAGGGGAAGTGGAGAGGGAGGTGCTGATCTCTTCTGCCTGGTATCCAATGACAGGACACATGGGAATGGCTCAAAGCTGTGTCCGTCAGGGGAGGTTCGAACGTGACATGAGGAATCATTTCTTTACCAGGAGGGTGGTCAAACCCTGGAACGGGCTTCCTGGAGAGGTGGTCGATGCCCCAAGCCTGTCAGTGTTTAAGAGGCATTTGGAAAATGCCCTTAATACCATGCTTTAACTTTTGGTCAGCCCTGAATTGGTCAGGCAGTTGGTCTAGACAATCACTGTAGGTCAGAACGACAGAATTTATAAGCTTACTGAAATGTTAAAACATTTATGAGGTGAATAAAAATTCTGAGGGAAGAATCCACATTAGTATATTTGTGATACACTTTCTCCTCACTCCTCCTGACTTCAAGAGAAGTAGATTTAATCTCTTTTTTTCGTCATAACTGCATACATTCACTTTCACTCTTCTCCTAGCAATAAAATATCTAAGTAAGTAAGTTTTCTATACAGAGGTAATAGAAGTCATAGACAAACGGGTTTTTTTTTCCTGGAAAATAAGCAAAGTTTGTATTTATGTAATTTGAAATAAATGTGGGTGGTTTTGTTTTTTTTAAATACTTTTTATGGCCATAACTCAAGCTTCCAAACAGATAATTAAATTCCAAAACTTATCCTAGAGAACTAAAGATTTTACTTATATCAATAGTATTCACTAATATAATATACGCAAAGTAAAGTAGTTTATTAAAATTAGCAAGGTTAGGACTGCATTCCTTCCCTGCCCTCAAGGCTAGTGAAGACTTCAGTAATATATGCATAGAGCTAGCCCATGATTTTCAGGTTACATTTAAAATTAACAGCATTATTTTCACTCATACTGACAAAAGCAGATGGCACAAATTGCACGTGTCAGTTTTACATATATTTTAGAGATGTAGGACCAGAATGGTACTTCTCTTTTCTATCATTATACTATCCCTATTCTTCCATTCTATTGTCCTTGTTTTAAATTATTTTTATGTTTCCTATGTTAGTGTATCACAAATGAGCACCAGCACAACTTGTGTTAGTTTTTTCTTTCCAAGGAAAGAACACACAGCAGAATTTAACTGGAAGAGTTAACAGAAGTGATTTAAAAAAAAAAAAAAAAAAGACAAGGCTTACTCAAAGGGCTATCAACAGCTCAGCAAAATCAAAATTGAAAGGGTCACATGGGGGCAATTTTGGGAAAAGGCAACTCTGTTTTAGTTATATCAGAGAAACAACCATATTTGCATAAAGTAACTATGCACACAAAGTAATACCGTGTCACGATTGCTGTTGAAACCTATTTAAAACCTGGAACACTCTTTACCTATGTCTCTGACAACACTAAATACTGCCCAAGAATTCCCACCATAAATGGCTTTTCTGTGAAGGTTAAAGAAAAAAAATCTGAAAATATTTTTTTCTTTTCAATGAGTAAAATAAGATGTCATGGCCAAGATGTTAAAGTACTGTGAAAACTACAAGATCTTCAGTACTAAATCAAAGTCTTTCCTGATGAGAAAGTTGACACTGAAAGAGTAAAAACATTCATCCATAACAAAGCAAAAAGTCCTTACCAAAAAACTTCCTCAACGTGCCAGTTCTTTACCTCTCCCTCTCCTTACCAAAGGAATTATTTTCTGATAAAAGGACTTACATTACTGTTTACACTACCTGTTAGTTTGTAGGAACACACTATGTGGCACAGTAAAAACAGAATTCTTCATGAGACCAGAGCTTAATATGGTAAATGGTATTATGTTCCTAACGTTCAAATATTTAAGTTACACTTAAAGACAATTTCAGATAATGTTAACATGTATTTGTATAATATAAAACACAACGATGTATAAGCATTACAGGCAACATAATATCGACAAGAAAATGGTCTTCAGGTCAGCAAGTTCTGAGTTGGCAACTTTTGAAGCGAGGAGGATCCTGGGCAGTATCCCACCCCAGACCCAGCACGGGCAGTATCGGCCACACAGTGAACGGCCTGCCACAGATACTCCGGGATTTACCTACTGAGCACAGTAAACTATGCTGGACTGGAGCTCGCTAAACACATTCTCTATAAGCAATAAAAGATCTCAGGGTCTCAGAACTAAGTGTCATATCAGTTTGCTCTCCCACCATCACAAACTCCAACTTCATTCTTTACCGAGGCATAGACACAAATTGCTCTAGCCAACACCTCAGACAGAATATACAATTAACTGTAAAGATTGCTTTGGTACACCGCATATACAAAGTCTAATAAACTGAAAATACTGGTATAAACCTGTATTAACCCGCAGGAGCATCAGCAGAATTCTCTCAATGTGTTTTCTTACAGTCCCAGTATAACCCCAGATTAAGAGCCAAGACAGATAAACCCAACTTCTCTAAAGATGAGGTAATGCTGACTGTAAATTAGGAAAAAAAAACCAAACCAAACAAAGAAAAAAACAACTCCCAAAGAGCTGGAGACTGCCTCCAAAGTTTACCTGGACACATTTTTTCCATACTGTTCTCTACTATAAATGAACCAAAAACATTCTGCTGACACACTCTCTCCCTCTTCTGTTTATATAACTGAAAAAACTAACTTTCATGAAATCTACTTGTAGCGAACATGTTAGTAGTGACCTCCTGATAGCTATTGCTCCCTTTCCTGAAGGGCATTTAAATCCTGAATTGCACTCATTCTGTCTCTAGCTGTAACACATCATTGCCTCAGAAGCACTTCAAGGTTTCCGCGCTTTTGAAAAGGCATATATTCTTTAAAAAGGCTAATATTCTCAGTCTGAAGTAATCTTCTGTTCAAAACAAGTGTTCCTTAGTAAACATGAGAGAATATTTTTTAAAAAATAAAATAAATAAACAGGGCGTACATTTGGGGAAATACACCATCTTAACTTCAAACCTGATTCAGTTACTTGATATTATAGCCTGATCTTGAAAATACAGAATTTGGAAAATGGAAATATTTCCAGATGCGCTTCATCTTGCAATTCTGGTTTTAGCTTAACAAGAACCAATATGATAAAGCCCTTGAATTTCAATATCACAAGAAGTTAGTCTAGAAACTGGTCAACACCAGTATAGTACCTCCTGCACACTGACATGAATAGCATAAGTAGAATAATGACAGATTCATATAAAATCTGGCCGACATGAAGTAGACACAGAGTTACAGAAAATGGAGAGAATGAAAACTCAGTAATTTGTACAGCCACAGCATACTTGGGAGTTTTAAGACTGTTCTGCATCCTTTCTGTACAGATGTTCTTATTCCACTTAAAGCACAAAGTCCACAAAAATGCTTTGTTTCTATAACCTCTAGTTTCAAAATCAAGGCAGAAATTTTTAAACTATGTAAATAGGTACGCCTTGGTACTGGACATGCCTATTCAAACCTAAAATCTACTGAACAATAGAGGACTACAAAATAACCAAATACAAGCTAAAAGAACAACAGTTAACATTTGGAAAGGAGACTAAAATAGGAAAGATATGTCATTCACACCACATTATATCATCAAAAGACCCAAACATAGAACCACCATTTACAGAATTAAAAGCAATTGCTTCAAATCAATATTAAAGTGGGTTGTGTCTGAGCAGCAGGCACAACTTAAAACTCATGGCTGCACACTGCACCAAGAGGCCCAGGCTCTGAATAGTGTGACTAATTAGTATGAACCAGCATGAAGGTACCAAGGACCACCTGAAGAAGCCTAATGTTAAAAAAAAGGGTACCATAGATACCAACTCCGATAACTGTTTAGCCCAAAGAAAGTCTTCCCTCAACCAAAAAGTCTGTCCTTTGTTATTCCTGACTTGCACAGGATTGTATTTCCTTTACATTTAATTTGTCTTCTGTGGCTCCCTTCCTCTCCTCTTCAGCTTTATTCTCATTAAATTCCTGCGAACCAGTAAAGCCCACCTTCCTACTCTGTCTGTGGGATACAGTAAATCAGCTCCACAATGCCTACTCCAATATTCACTCCAACAGAGATTTAATCTAGTTACACAGTTAAAGATACACCTTATCTTAAAGTCTATCCTCTAGACTGAGTTCCTAGCTAGTTATTTATTGAAAAAAAAAAAGCATTTAGATAGTGTTGCATTTGACAGGCATTACAGACTTTAATCAAAATAAGACTGAAAAATTCAAACTGATGTACACCCAAAAAATTCCCTGAACATAAGCACAAGATAATGCGTGTAACTTTTTGGCAATACTCTAGATTTTCAATTAAGCAACACAGCAGGAATTACAAGTTACAAATATGCAACACATTTAAAGACTGGGAAGACTTCCCATCAGAGGGGCAGGGCAAAACTTATCAGCATACAGGAGAGAACTCCTTACAAAGATTTGGCTTCATCTGAGTGTGACCTAACAAAAGTAACAGGGCAGTTGCACACATCCCACATTTGTACTGAACAATATTTTCCTCAGAACATTGGAAGAAGGTGATGAGGAGCGCAGGACACAGTTTGCAGGCTGAAAGGAGAAAGAAAAAAAGTAGGTTAAACTTTTGGGTCAGTAGGACATCTGAGGGAACAGCACATCACCCTCGCCCATCCCAAGAGTGAGACTCACAGATTCAGAAAGTCAAATCAAAGTGCTCCAACCTTGGACTGATTTTTCCCTGCAGCTGAAGAAGCTCTGCCACTGAGCAGTGTCCTGCAGAACACTGCTGTCCTTTCACAATCACTTCACTTTTTCTTCTACAAGAGCTGAGAAAATGGCAAACAGCTTGTAAATTCGGTATCAGCACTGCCTTACTTTTATCTCCATTGCTATTTTCCTCTCTGGGTTCCTTCTTAACAGCATATCCCAGACTTTTTACTTCTAAAATGAGCAAGTACGACTTTGCACCTGCATATGAGTATGCTCAAACTGGACATGGGAAACAGCATATGAAAGAATAGTTCTTCAGAGTTAAACCAAAGTGACTTTGAAAATATACTGCATGCTGAATTCATGACACACTTGAAAACACACTTGCCAGAACTCAAAATGTCTGGAGTTCAGCTTTTGTTTAATCAACAGTGTGATCTTAAATATGCAACTATATTCTATTTTAAGAAAAGTAATAAAAACTAACATACAAAAAGGGTGCACCAAAACACATTCCAAAAATGCGCCTCAGATCTCAGCTGCACTCAAGATATTTAACCACCGCAAACTACAAAACTGAATTGTGTATATTTTATCACTGTTAAGTCCTTAGAACATATAAAGAACAAGCATCTCAGTTACAGAATTGACAACACATCCCATTTGAGACCAATACATTCCAATTGATAGTATTCACTTATTCAGTTAATTAACAAAACTTAGTTATCGTTTTCTTAAAACGAAAACATCACCTCTTTTTTAGTTTTAGATGTTCTAGACTAGTCTTCCCAAAGACCTGGAACTACGTCAGGATTTTAAGGTTAAATGTAATCAGCTCCCCACAGTTATATTAATATATGTATACAGTATTTTTGTGTCTTATGTATATGTACACACACCAGTAACATGCAATAGCTGCATGCCATAAAAAAATTGAAAAGAAAAAGAAGCCACTGATTTCTTGCAAAAGCAGGGAGGGAAGAGAAGTGGGGCTAAACAGGAAGTGGTACAAATACAGAGGAAAGGCAGTTAAAAAACCTCCACCAAATCTGGTCTTAACTCTTCTTCACTACTCTTACCTGCTCCCTGAAACTGATTTTGTAGCTCACCCCAAATGAGCTCACAGAAATAAAGATTTCACTGCAAATTTTACTCCACTAAGCCATAAGTACTATGCAACAAGTGCTTATAATCCATTCAGTTTTCCAGAGTTAAAACAACTGGAGGCCAAATAAACCTTTTAGGTATCAAAAGCATATCTACTTTGTCATGTTAACATTTCTCTAAATATAAGACACAATTCTTTGAAGAGACCAAACATCTCACTGATTGCCTTAAACATCAAGCGCAATACTGGTTTACTACATAGGCTACTCATTGTCATGGTTTAGGCTGGACTGGCCACTGAAACCAACAACAGACGCTCTCCCCCCAGATTAAGAACACATTTTTTGGTTTGTTTGTTTTCTCCAATTCAACAACAAACAGATGCCCCAAGGCTGCTACGCAGATACTACCTGGACAAGAAAAGCTCTTCTTTTGCTAGCACAGAATTGCAGGACTCTTCCTGAAATATGTCAATCATTTTATGTATTAGTGGGAAACACTTAGGATTCCGTCACCCCCTTAAGAAGTATTTAACAAAATGGTGCAAAACTTTTCTCCAGGCAAACTCAAGCCCTGGATATTCTTCAGAGCTCTTAAGAAATACAGGATTTTAAGAAATTGACATCCATTTTAGAATACAAGAGAAACTTTTATAAGATTTTTCACTCGACTCCTATTTTATAGCTCTCGAAGATACTTTAAAACAAAAGGAATTATCAGGGTTTACATATTACCTCCGTTTTTCTCCTTACAAGGCTTAAAGGACATTTTAAGGAAATAATTACCCACTCCAAGACGCAGCAAATTCTAGCAAAGATCTACATCTGAACCTTCAGCATAAAATATTTATTCTAACACACCTTCACATCATTCATCTAGTTTTTCTGTTAGTGCTAGATAGAAATTAACTCCTGATGTCTGAAGTGATGCTGTTTCAGGGTTTCAGCCGATGACCGAGTAGCTGATCTTACCATGAAAAAGCGTGATGTCATTACAATATATCTGTTTGGTTCTTTACTAAGCTTAATTTTTTTTTCAACCCTTCATTTTTAATCTTACTCCTAGCTGAATTAAACACAGCAAGGCAGAGAGGTAATATACAAGCTGTCTTTTGACACGATCACTAAGGATGTCAAATTAAGAACAGATTTTTAGCAGATACAGTTAAATTAGAGAACATTTAACAAGCAACACATCTGTGATCCTTGAAAGTGACTCAGCTAAGTTGCTGGATGCTGCTGGCTACCCACGTGAAATCACAGTTTCTACTGTCACAAGTGTGATATACCATTACCACGTCACCAATCTATTCTGAAAAACCACTGGTAATATCGTGCTTGCTGACTCAATTCACTGAATGAAATCCATTAATCCTGCTTACTAGCAATTAGGTTTGGCCCTGTAAAACACTTCAACAAAACCAGTTATTAAAACATACGTTTAAGTAGCATGGTCTGACAAACTTTAAAATGGTAAAGTCTTAATACATTCTTTCGCGTGAATGAAGGCCTAGAACAATTGTGCTAAACTAATTTTGAAAAACTCATGGCTAAACACTTGAGAATTTATGAAAATTAGAATGCATCACGTCAAGAAAACCACATTCTAGCCCAAATGAACCAAAAAGAACACTTAATCTACGTGAACTAAGAGTTTAGTAATTCACAAATCTCAGCATTGTTAAAAAGGTCAAATATTTCTTTCCTAACATACCAAATCTATAATGAACAAGATTCATCTTGAAAAAGTCTTAACATGCAAAAAACAGAAAAATACTTAAAGTTAAGGATCTGTGTCATAACAAGAGGACCACTGGTACATTCTACCCAAAGTATCTGGCCCTGAACATTATCAACAAACAAAACCTCAATCACTCTGCATCTGGCCTACTTAAAACTGCAAAGCCGATGAAAAACATCTACTAAAAAGAATAACAACTCTATTGGCTTATAAATAGAAATGAGCCTTCTCACAATGTTGGACTGAGTAACAATCCTGCAAAAGACTAGGATTTCCAGAACAAAATGACAGTTCTCATAGCAATTAATGCTTAACACAATCCTACATCATATTACAAAAGCCAAGATGACAAACGTGCATAATAAAATGTACCAGCAACACTGTGCAGAAATACTGTGATGGCCTTATACCTCTAAGTACACTAACATCATTTTTTTTAAAGAAAAACTTCTTTCTTCAAGTTTAGTATCTGTGGCGAGTATTCTCCATGTTAAAGTCAGTTACTGCATCTACTTATACCTGACTACCACAAAATTGGGAATTGACTCAAAGTTAGTACTTCATCAATGAGTAACTTTAACTGCTAGCGCAGATCAAACTGTCGTAAGCTTAACCAGTTCACTCTGCAGACGTAACCCTTAAGATATTATGCAAAGCGTTACATTTCAAAAATGAACGACCCACTTTTAATTCAGGTGCCGAAATCGGGCAGTGCCTCTCCAAAGTTGCCTAAATTCAGTCCGACGCTAAAATTAAACCCCAGCATAGCATTTTCCCATGATGGCAACCAGAGGTTTGCACGCCCTGGTTTGCTCACACCGTTATCAGCAGGGCAAACAGGTCACTGTACCTCCACGTGAAGATCTATCTGCAGAACTAGGATCTCAGAAAGAGGGGAAAAGCCATCCTCCCTCCAGCCTTCAGGTCCCCCCCAGGCAGAGAGGTGCCGGGCATGCAGGAGGCCGGGGCACAGGATAGGCAGCACACGAAGCTCCACCGACCGAGGATCCCCCGGGCCCCCGCAGGAGCCCCCCTTCCCGGAGACAGGACCCCCGCCCCGCCCGGCCGCCTCGTGACC
>VFFE01007164.1:176888-233525 GCA_008921705.1 Burhinus oedicnemus | reverse complement strand
GGCCGGGCCTGTCCCGGGGGCGGGGCCCAGCCCACCGCCCCCTTCGGTGGCGCGGCGGCGCGTCGTTTTGAACTTAATTAAGGGTGAGGGATGAGCCGCGGTGGCTCCGGGGGGCGTCCCGGTACCTCCTCGCCGCTGTCGCTGCCGGTTGCCGGCTCGGGCCGCGCCACGATCCGGCCTGGCCGTGGTGCGAGGGCTCAGGGGTCGAGGAGCGCTGGGGGCCCACGCGTGGCCGTGTGCCCCGCGGTGGGGGCTCTTCACTTTAAATGGGAACGCCCCCGAACTGCGATGAAGCAATCGAAACGAGCAGTGAGACTGATCACCTGTCGTTGGCCTAAATTCTGCTTAAGCTCCTGTGCCTTGTCGTAGCAGAGTCCTGATATTTACCGAGATTAGCAGCAGGAAATTCAAGCGTGATTGGCGTCATTGTGAAAATATGACAGAAACTCAACCAACCAGCCACTCAAGGAAATCATCCTTTCCTTTGGGGAAGCACGGTCTCTGTCCTTATCAAAGCCCAAAGCTTGTCAAAGGCTTATATATGTCGTCGTAAGGTTTGTCTGCAGTGCAGTGTTGAAGGCCAGATCCACGATACACCTCCTTTAACCAAAAATGTACAGAGATACCTTGCTCTGCTGTACATACCAAGTTATACGGAGAAAATAAGAGCAAAACAAAATTCATCGCAGCTATTGCATTAGAGCAGGGAAATGGAAGCAGAAGGATTAAAGGAGAGGTCTAGGAACAAAAGCTGCAAATATCCAGCTTGTGGACACCCACCCCACCTTGCCTGGCTCCACGAGACCCCACACATCTTCAGGGAGATCCGTGCACAGCAGCTGCAGTAAGGTGATGCTGACTGCTGAGGCGTTCAACCTGGAGTTAGAACAGGGCTGGAAATAAGTGCCCTAAGCATTTATTATAAAAAACATTCTGGTGAATGACAGCTGAGGTGGATCGCTTCATCCTTATTCCACAAACCCAGAAACTGAAATTGTGTCCTGTCCACTACTGCCTCTCATTAATGGGAAGGGAGAGGAATTCCTTTAGGTGTGAGGAAAATCTTGCAAGATCTTTTTTTTTTTTTGCTAATCATTTTTTCTTAAGCAAAGTCTGTAAACACATAATCACTTTATGCACTCTTATCCATTTTACCCATGTTAGTTTCCTTTTATTATCTTTGGGTTTTTTTAAGAGTTATTGTACTAAAGATCACCTCAGGTTTTCAGGCAGGCAGCTATATTTAGGAATTATTGTTACTTTTCATAAAAATGTAAACAAAGTTTTTTGAATCTCAGTTGCAGGCTGTATTTTAATTACCTGTCACCACATAGTTTTGATACAAGTTGTTTAACACGTTGCAAAACAAAAGCAGCAGCCCTCTGTCACTGCATACATTGAAATAAATACACCCTGAAATGAAGTGTGGTTGACATTTAGCTGAACACATTAGGAGCATAATTTTTGAAAATACATGAAAAGCCACTGTTATTCAGGTGTCACGAGTGGTTATCAAACTATTAAAAAGCCCAGTGTTACATCTTTAAAATATAGGCAAGCTCAATTAACAGAGACTAGCTTTCAGCTAACTAAAGCCTATGCAGTCTGTGTGTAACCATTAACATCACAAGTAAAGCAGAACTCTCTGATGAAATGAATTGTTATAAACCAATAAAGAAATACGACAGTTATAACCAGCTGAGACTCAGGCGTGATAGCCATACATATTCACAGAACCCGGTAGCTGGCTGGTTAATGGTAAAAAGGAGACCTGGCTGTAACAAAAGGACTAAGTAGAAGGGAATTAGTTTGTAGCTCCAGAATGGCTGTTCTGTTGTGTAGTTACGCTAGATAGAGTATTAGAAGAATAGCAAAAAAACCCACCAGACCTAAATTTCTGAAAATGTAGAAGTAATGTCAAGTAGCACTGAAATCAATAGAGAAAGTGTCTTCTTTAAACTATTCATATCAGCTAATGAAACTTGTCTCTCTCTTCAAGCTTCTTGTCCTGTTGACAGCTCTTCTAGAGTACTGGTGAGAACTGGGAGAGGTTAACCTATAGAGAAGTGGAGAGCTACAGAAAGGAGTGGTTGGCTTTAAAAGAAAGGCATGAGGTTACTATGGAAGGGAGGGGAAAAAGGAATCCTGTATCAGATCCAGGAGAGAGGAGAAACCTCTGTCTTAAGACACCAAATTGATGTATGAAGATCTGTTGGATTAATGTTTGAGTCTCTTCCTCCTTCTAGGTGGCCTATGTCCTCTATTCTGCTAGCTTTGTCAAAATACTACCTTACAGAATCTCACTGAGGAGAAAACAGCGTTTCTTCTGCTTTTCCTGTTCTTCAGGGTGTGTGGAGAGGATCCTGATGGGTGAAAAACTGTTTCAGTTCCTACTGCAAGGAGTCAGAGACATCTTGTCTTGCATTATTCAAGGGAATTCAAGTAAGGTTTGTTGAGAAGACTTCACTAAGCTTTACTAAAAATAGTTAGCAATTAAAGTGCGTAGCACAATATACTAAAGCTATGTTTTCAAATCTACTGAAATTCTGAGAACCAAAATATCGTTTTGTGTATCACACACTGTATTATTACTGGATGCCTTAATTTCAGATCATCTTAGTGAGCTAAAGGACACCTTAATTTTAGGAACTTCTGCTTTTGGATAAGAAATGGAGAGATTTATGGATTTACATTCAGTAACCACTCAGGTAACTTTAGACAGATTACACTATATAGAAATTGGCTTTGAGAGTCCTTATTTATGAACAAATTTAACCAAGCATTCTTGTGATTGCAATGCTGTCCAAAGAGAGCAGATTTATCAGTGCAGACTTGAAAAAAATCAGCTGAGCATGGGCTAATGGGCAAGTTTTTCCTAACCTTCAGTGGATCTGAACATAGGGAAGGACAGACAATGTTAGATCGCATAAGGAAGGACTCTGCAGTTTCTTTAATAATGCTTTACTAACAGCCATGTCTCTCTGTCCTGATGCTGAAGTTTGAATGTGAGTGACTGAGTTTTGTGTGAGGGTAATGGATTGCCTGCTCCACCTTCCAAAGGAGTGGAGCAGGTTGCATGTAGGTCTTGGACAACATTCCACTTAAATTGTTACTTTGGACTGTGTTCACGTGTGCCTATTACAAGGCATTAAGGAAAGAGTGTCTGTAATCTTCTGGAGCAAGAGAAGTGGAAAGAGAAGCTCAGGGTCAGGACTCATAATTTACCTCCTAAATTCTTCATCATTTGGTTTTCCTCTGCTTCTATTTAAGTTCCTATTTTCAGTCTTTAGGTCTCCTCCCACTGTTAAAAAGTGTGTGGCAATAATAAGTTCTTCAGCAAATTAAGAAGCCAGCAACCAGGACAGGTTAATATTTGTGTATAGTTCTCAATATGCTTATTCTCAGCTTTATATTCTTTCTTTTTGAGGAAAGACAATTAGGGTTCGGTACTTGTTTGAGGGCTGAAGGAATCCTAGTTCCATATTCAAAAGTGCTATCGCTACTTGACAGATAATAGGTAAAATCTAATTAAAGCCATTGGATGTGAATTGCTTTCTAAAGATTCCTCAGCCTTAAGCTCTGGCAGGGGTAGGGCAGGAGGGATGCCAAATGGAGGCAAATATATCTGAGCTCTTCCTAAATGCTGCTCCATAGAAAGAGGATGTGTCAGTCTGCAATACTGGTGGAGGGGAGTTTAGGAAGGAGTAAGGAGGCTTTCTTGTCACTTGACTTTACCAGGGGATGGATTGCGGCATAGAGCTTCCTAGCCTGTGCTGGCACTGGAATATGGCTAATCTTTTTGGCATGGTCCTTCACACAGGGCAATTAGCAAGTCTAAAGGCAGCATGTCTCAGTTAAGGCAGGACACTGCTCTTTGCTGTCCACGCTGGCTTTGGAACATCTGTTAATTGTTCTCAGAGCAGCTAATGCTCTAAGGTGAAGCCTGGGCACTGCAACAGTTATCTCTAATATGTCTCATTACATCAAGTAGATGGATGTAAGATGAGCCACTTTCTGATGTAAGAGTCTCGAGTATTCTTTCCTACTCTTTCATGCTGTGGTAAACGGCTGAAATGAGTCAGTTGGTTCCTGCAACAGAACATACACAAATAATCCTGTAATTAAACATAGTGTCTAAAGATAGACACTAAGATGTACAAAGTCATTACACTCCCAAATCTCCTTTAAAATCAAAGGAACTGATCTGCTTAAATACATTTAAGGATGTGGTGGGAGGTTCATATTCCTGTGCGTGACTGGTTCTCAAACCTCAAGCTGCAAACCTGCAACCAAAGACATCCCTAGCTAGCTGAGTTAACACCTCTGCTTCTCTAGCTGGTAAGCTCTTAATATCTATTTCTCCTTCAAGAAAAGTGAAGTAGGTTGCACTGGGAGTGATCAGATAACATCCCAACTGTGTTATCTCTTTGGGAGGCAATCAAATATTTCTACAAAAGAGCAGGAAGAAAAAGAGTCTCTTGACTAAGAAGTTACGGAGTATACAGTTAGGATTCTCGCCTTCAATCTTGTAGCTGATGTTAATGCTTTCTTCCATGATGTGTTCAAATTTAAGTGAACAAACCACCCAGTGTAGGAATTGTATGCTCTCCCTGTGGTAAGAAAATGACTAAGCAAAACCGAGAGCCAAACTCCAACCATTTGTCAGGCATTGAAATAAAACACGTCCTTTTTTAGATCTTTTTTTAGGATGATGTGATGGTATTAGTGCAAGCAGTAATTGCTGCTTAATATTCAGTGCAGTGCTGAGCAGCACTGTTCAGCGTATTTCATAACAATACCATATTAAAAGGCTGATGTGCCACTTTTGCAGGCACCCTTTGCACGCCGTGCAAGTAGATATTTTTTACACAACTTTGTTTTCTCAAATGCTAAAAGACCTCAGATTTCTAACATGTGCACGAATCAAACTTTATAACCTTCTGCTCTAAAAAGAACGTCTCCTTCCCTGGAAAAGAAACTACCCAAAAATCCCACTCTCTCTGATGTTAATGGGAGCTTTATTTGACTGAAACCCACAGCAGTTTGCTAGTCAGCTGAGTGACAGAAATGTTCTTCTCTGAGCTCTTGCCTGTCATCAAAGCAAAACAAATCCTATCTTAAAGATAAGAGCTTATTCACTTGGAAGGAAGAAAGAAATGCTTGTACTTTAATTTTAAACAAAAGACCGCTTTGAATTTCTGTTGGCTTTTGGAAAGTGCTTTGGGCATGCAGAATTCTGCTGGGCCATTACACAGCTGATTTTTCATTTTTTGGCTGTGCACACTCATGTTCTATCTCTCCGCAAACTCTTTGTCTTTTCCACTTCAACTGCCTTATCTTTCTAATGCTTATTACTATTTTCTACTCATTTTCCCTCATCAATTCCTCTCTGTTCCATCTACAGACGCCCTGTGTCTATACATGACTTTTTCAGATTGTGCTTCTTTTTTCTTTTGTATGGAGCCTCTGCCCCAGGAAAAGTGCTGTCACCCACAGTTGGAGTTTGCGAGTTTAATGAGAGCAAAAATGATCAGCTCCAAACATTTAATGGAGTTTTTACGGTTTCTTTTCCCTAGAAGCTGATGATAAACCCTCTACCTGTACCTAAAACAATCTTGCTGTCTTTATCAAAAACGTTCTTTATGTAATCCTCATAGACATCAATAATTACCCCATTTTTAACGATGTTTTTGTGTATAACTACTACATATACACTCTACTCTTGATCTGCTTTATTCTCTTTTATCTGTTTTTATCTGTTTTATTTCTGGCTGTAACTCTCCATGGATTCCCCCTAAACAAGTTCCTTTGTGCACAGAAATATATCTATTAATGTTAATCTTGGCAATATGTGTATATGCTTGTAGGACCAAATAAACACCTGGTAGTTTCATGAAGCTTAAAAACGAAGACATTATTTTTGTCATTCTTGTGACCAGACTTACTGAAACAAAAATGTTTAAATGAAAAAGGAGAAGTAAAAATTACAAAAATACCCCAACACCCTGGGCTGGAAGTTTTAAGTATGACCCTTCGATATGCTTTACTCTGCCAAAAGAGGAAATATATCCAGATTACTGTACAGAAACTGCCCTGTAAGCAAGACAGGGTGTTTCACCAAACTGGACTTTACCCAAGAAGTATTTATAATGCTCATTCTGCAAAGCCTGAGGCAGCACATCAACAGAGTTAAGTACGGTTGCAGCCTTCAATAAACAAATTTACAGTTATGATATTGTCAGTATGACTATCATCACCTCAGTAGACAGTCAATACCTCTCAGATTTTAGACTTAAGTGGTTCATGACGTAGTACTAACAGGAGAGTAACTATTTCCTGGATAATATGCATATGTGCAAAGTCCCTAGTTATGTTCAATTACATTTTCTGAACATAACTATACTGAACTCTAAGGAAATAATATATATTTAAAGTACTGTCAGTTCTAGAAAGGTTGAAAATGCTGACATGTTGCTTCAGCAAAAGGATTATTTAAAAGGGTGTTTTGACAAAAGCTGTTCAAAACCATTTGAAAGGGGTGCTGAAATAGCTGCTGCCCATTTTTTTCATCTTAAATGGCCGTGGAGTGAGTAGGTCCCTCTGGACCTTGTTTCCTGCCCCCTCTAATCTGTTTTGCTTTAAGGATATTCTAATAGGAACACCACTAACATCAAATATGTTGTTCCTGTCTGAATGACAAATATTTTTCTGAATAAAACATTTGGGGGGAATTCTGAGTAAGTGGATGAAAAAGTACTAGATCATGTAAATAAAAAATAAGACAAGCAGAATTATGCAAGTGGCAAGGACACCTGAAAAATTCAAATGACTAAACCTTGTACTTTATTTTTTCTTTCCTCCATGCTTTACCATGGGATCACATAAGTGGGTATCAGATTTTAAAGTATCTACAGTCCTTTTTCTCAAAACAATATACACAAAACCAACAGAATAAACTGCAGAATCCCCCTATTAATTTTCTGTAATCAAATTTAATGAAGCTTGTGTATACTGTTCTTTTAACTCATTCCTATCTGAAAGATGTCACATACTCCTTTCCATCCCTGTTCCCACAACTGCAGTTTCTTGTGAAATTCCCATGCAGTTTGGGTTTGTTTTCTAAAATAATATACATGGACCTCATGCAAGGTATTGGATGCATTTTCAGCTGAATCTGGTTAGGTGAGTCACTCTAACCTGAAGGGCCCTTTTTGAAGTGACTCTTCCTGGCACGGCACCCACTTCTTCAGATTAGTCCCTTGCAAAGCCCCTTGTGGCTCGAGGGGGATGTAAAGCACGTCAGAGACGCATTCAAGGTGCGCAGTAAGCATCTTTCAAGCTGTTCAGCAATGTAATGGTCTCTGGATGGGTACAACCGGGACCTTGGTCCTTTGCAATTGTCCTACCAACAAACCCAGGGGAGATGCTTGCTTTTTTTTTTTTTCTTTTTTTCTTTTTTTCTTTTTTTGGCCATCAGCCGCTTCTCTGGCGAATGCAGAACAGAGACCCGATGCTGGGTGACGGTCGGGGCGGCGGCAGCCTGGGAGCTGGTGTCGGTGAGCCGCAGCTCGGACCCGGGCGGGTGCCCGGCGGGTGGCGGGGAGGGCTGGCGGCGTGTCCCGTCCCCCCCGCCGCTGCGCGCAGCCTACGGCGGCGGCGCGCCGCCTCTCCCGGGGAAAGGCTCCCGAAGCGCTTTTTCGGGGGCGGGAAGCCAGCCCCCTCTTCTGGGCAACCGGCACGCTGCACTTTCTGCTCCGGCAAGCAAAGCCGAGAAACGGCTGGCGATGTTTCGACCGAGCCCTGTGCGGCGGCAAGCGGCGCTTCCTCCGAAAAACCGGGCTTAGCCAAGCCGAGGCGTTTTAACTCCCTGTCCGGAGATGTTTCTCTAGCCCATGGTTGGAAGGGACCACAAAAGTCTTCTGTGGCTCAGCACGGCAATAAACGCTGACTTGCAAGAGAATACTGCCTCTCTCATCAAGCAAAAGATATCCTGGAAAGCATGGAAGTCAGAAATTCATTTGGCCCTGAAAACGTAGAAGCTGGATGCTGGAGATGAGAGGAAGATGCCTAAGAACAGCATACACCGACAAAAGGCCTCCGGACTTTTGAAGTACCTTGTCAGTGTTCATTTGGTTCTCAGCCAAGCTAAAACACTGCACTCTTCTTGTTCTTAGAGTTCAGTCTAGCAATCCTGAACCATTGCACTACAGAAAGAAGGAAAAAGACGTTTACGAAAGTTAAAAAATAGCATCTGACCCACTACAGCTGTCTTTGAGCTACCTCATGTAAAGGCTTTACGAAAGAAAACCAAACATTATTTCCAGGTTATTGTCCAGAAGTGTTTCCTTCTTTCTAGGAAATACTGCAGGGGAAAATCCTTGTTTTGTGCAGCCATCTTATCAGAGAAGACAGTTTCATCATCTGTATCACAGTGGACTGCAACTTTTTGAGAACAGGGCTGGACGCAATAGATCAAGTTCACGTGCATTACAGACATTAAAGGATTTTTTAGTTAGTGAAATGTAGATGTGAAACATTGCATTTCATGAAAATTTGTACCCTTGTAGATAAATTTGGATAAATAAATTAATTCACCAGGCATCAAGAGCATTACCTTTCTTCACATATTTATCAGAGAAAGATACTTCATATGTAAGAGTAGAGACAACATTTTATTTCCTTTTATTCTGAGGTTGCATTCAGTTGTAATTTATTTGCAATAAATGGTTCCGCAACTTTAAAATCATACAGATTTTTATAGTGATGTATTCTTTATAAACTTATACTGGCACATATTGATACAAGTGAGAGAACACCATTTAATAGACAGCATATACATAAGAGAATACCAGTTAAAGGTAACCAAGTCACCAGCTTCAAAAATCTAAACTTAGCTTTAGAAAATGAAGCTTTTCTAGAGATTAAGCAAATGTTGATAATAATTTGTATTTTAATTAAGAATTCTTGAACCTGATGAATAAAATTCCTAGAAGAAACTACTTTGAGTTCAAAGAGACTGTAAAGATAAAGTGTTGATAGTTTGAGAAACTTTATATTAAAGCTAATTATTTCAGTTGCAAAATGATGTGCTTGGTATAGCTGCTTAAAAAGGGAGAGAGGCTGCTGTTCTAATGCTGTATTGAGCTCTGCCCTGCACTGCGGGAATGGGGAAGGAAGTGCTCATGTTTTTCTGTCTTTGATATGGAAGCCTAAAACCATCCCTCGTTATGGTGGGAAATCCCATCCGTTAGGCAGAGAGCGTAGAGCAGCACAAGCAGCTGTGGGCTGCAACCTCTGTCGCTGACTCTGTGAGAGCTGGATTTGATTTTTTGAGAAATGTTTTGACTGCTAGTTCGTTTAGGTACATTTAGGTTCATTTAGGACAGCCAATTCCCTTTCCAGCACACAGGAGAAGCTCTTGAATCGTCATCTTGTGGCACTGAGCCCACAAAACTCTGTCCCCTGTGGGGACAGGCTTTGATTTTGAACTTGCACCTTATTAACGATTGGCGTTGTTGCCAGGGTTGTGACTTCATTCACACAAGCCGTGTTTGCTCAGGAATACCTCATTGAACTTCTCTTGAAACCCTCCTGCCCTGGGCAGTGTTACGTCTTGCCACACACCAGGTGGCCAGGGGAGATGTGGTGGGTGCGTCGCTCCTGGAGCGAGGGCTGATGGAAAAGATGCCTTCCTCCTGGCCCTGCTGACTTCTTTCCTCTTGTTTATGGTAGGACTGTGCTGCAATTATCACACATTTCCCAAGTGCGTTCACAGTTACACGTTGTTACTTCCTTGCTGGGAAATACTGTCTTGTTCTCTTTCTGTGATTGCCCTCGAGGGAGAGAAACATGCACACAATTAATGGGTGGTTATTTGTCTCCAAGCTGGCACCAGTTGCTGCGCAATGGCATCGACAGCTTAAGCCTTTCCCACACTGGGCAGCAGCTCTGCCAAAAGCTGGTGTCTAACCACATGTGGCAGCAGACACTGCAAGCATGGTGGGCACCTGGGCACGTCACCCCCAAGACTTCAAGGTTCTGTGGATGCATTGGCCAGAGAAGGGATGTGGAGGGTCATTCATCCCAGGCTCATTTTAGACCTTGGGAAGCTTTGGAAACCCTCTGCACGTCTGTTTTGTTAATCATTGTGTTGGCAGGGAACATTCCTAGGACCTTCTTCAGGGTTACAGAACTTAAAAGCCACTCTGTTGAGCTGTTAAAGGTGTAGACCAAGTTACTGTGTTGAGGATGGTGATAGCTAGATTTCAGGGTGGCTGGAATAGGGACTCCCAAAGGTAGATTTTTCCTGGAACGACAATTTAGCAAGTGAGGCATCAGATGAAGAGCTGAATGATTAACTTACTCTTGTACCAAATAAAATGTTCCATTTGAAGCCTACATATGAAGGCTGCAAAGTTAATAGGCCACACTTTATGCAATTCTGGGACAGAGACTGAGGCAGGTACAGAAAGGCAGTTCAAGGAGATTAATGCAAAAAGGGGATTAGACAAATTAAGAGACCACAGGTCTGTGTACAAGCAGTAAATAAGTAATATGTAGAGATGAAATTTTATTCCCATTTATGCAGAAGTTGCATTCAGCTGCAATAAATGGTACTGCAACTTTTAATATCTTACAGATTTTTATAGTGAGGATACATAAGGATCTGTGAGTGGAGAGGTGCAGAGACATACATACTCCCCTACTGCTAAATGCTTTCATAAATATCTGTAGACCATTCAGAAGGTGTCAAAGAGCTCAAGGCTGCAGTCAGCAGCAGTGGGCCGTGTCCTGCGCACCAAGTTACAGCCTTCAAAGGCAAGATCTCGGCTTCCAAAGGAGAAAGTCTTTCTCAGACAAATGTTTATTTTGAAAGTATTATCTGCCTGAGCCTCTATGAAGAAGAACTAGGGTTGGTTTGTTTGTTTTCCTTCCAGCCGTTGGGATCTAAGCCTAGATTTTTTTAACGTGGTACAAGTAATGGGAACAGTTCTGCTCTGGTTAAAGCCAGTGTTTGCCTTTAGAAAGAGATTTCAAATGAAGCAAACAGTAACAAGAGGTGTACCAGGGCCAAAGTAAGCTTGCTTAATGTTCCTGTGACCTAATCCGTAAATGTAACCAGAACCTTTCCTCTTCCTAATTTTTGAAGACATAACTTATGATACATTTAGGGCTAATTAGAGAAACGTTCTAATTTTTTGAACCGGTGGTGAAGTGTGAACTACTTCCCTTGCATTTTGAATTATGTTAGTTAATTCTCAAAGTCAATGAGAACAGTTCACTGTGCATAAACACGGTAATGCTGTTGCTTTTTGAAAGGGGATCAGACTGCATCAGGTGTGTGGCAACACACTTGGAAGAGGAGGATGGTAACTGCAAAAGTGCAGGTGAGGTACAAAGTACGGGAAACAAGGTGAGCCTCCAAGGACTGCTGATACTGCAAGAGCAAGATACTAAACCAATACCTCAAAATCAGTTCATAACTGACTTGCTGACTTTTGATCCGCATGCAAGTCTCCCAGAGATTATTGTTGGGATCATTCCAATGATAAAAGTGAAAGCATTACAGCAAATTCGTTATCTGTGCTCTAAATTCACAAGGTTAACATATACAGCTGGGAGACAAGCTGGCAAGGATGGCAAGGTTGCCAGAAGTACAAGTAACAAAGCAGCAAATCAGCAGAAAAAAAAATTATTCTAGGGCCAAATGGAAATGTGTAAGAAACTTTTCTGTTTACTAGGTACCTTAGTAAAGAGGAATTCAACTAAGCATATTTCATCAGACAGGTCCCATACAAAAAGACAATCAGGAAAAGGAGCTTTAAAAGTGATAGCCAAGTCAGAAAAGTATGTTCTACTGATGTATTAGTAGTATCTACTAACAAAGCAGATGAAGCTAAGCAAGCCATGTACTGATAAATTATGGCAGTGTTTTCATAGACTGTTCTGCTTACAACCTAAAAAAAAGCAATAAGGACTTGAAAATATTTGTTTTTACTGATCAAAATCCTGTGTATTCGGCACTAATGCAGAGTTACGGTAAGCCTGAACTTTTCACATCTCATTCACAAGTGATGGGACAGGATAGAAAGCTGATGTTTCAGTTGTGGCTTGGTTCTACTCTATTGTATTTTATTATAATTACACTGGTTTGAGAGTGAAATTACTGATGAAGTGGCGCATGATTCCCATGTCAACATAAAACCTCTACAAACAAGGGTTTGGTCTCTAAAATACACACATCACAACATACTATCCTATCATTTACATCTGACAAGACATATCCAGTGTTTTGGTTGGCCATCAAATACGAGGAAATAGCCAAGTTTCCAATAGCTTCACTTTCCAAACTTTAAATGAGACTTCAAAAGCTGTAGAAATGCAATACAGGACTATGAAGTCCTATACATACAATATCAAATCTTTTGAGAAGGAGGAACTGTGGGTGCAATTATTGTTATGCTAACTGACATAGTTTCTGGAAATTGCTTGGGATTTGTTATGAAGCCTTTAAAAATCTTTTCCATCTGTTCTTTCTCTGGGTTATTTTAGGGTGCATTTGTAGAAATACATCCACAATATATTATGGCCACAATACACAGATAATATTTGAAATATGCATTTCCACTGTAAAGCTGTGTTTAAAGTAATATGAACACTGATTTCCTTAAAGAGGCATCCAAACTAATGCTAGGACTGAGAGTGACTGAAGACTCAGACCAATAGTCTTGGCATGAGGAAAGAAAAATTCACTTCGTCATTAGTCTTAGAAGAATGAACATTGTCTTTCTGTTCAATGCAGATCTCAATCCTGGGAAAGGACTGAGTTTTTCTTCACACAGGCATACTTCAGCAAAACAGGATCCAATCCACGGAAATACCCATCCTACAAAAACTGATCATCTATCCCACAAAAATTAGGAGGCTGCACATCCTGTGGTAAGAACAGGATAGTTATTACAGGTTAGTTATTAGCTAGCAAAGATGCTGACACCATGCAAAACACTCTCACTGCAGTAAGTCTTCAGCTGTGGACCAGTTAAGTACATGTTTTCCTCAAGCTGACTTGGTTATCCAAGAGGTCAGGCACACCAGACATTTTCTTCAGCTGCTTTTCAGGACAGAAGCGCTTATATACTAATGTGTAATTGAAATGTAGTGGTTCAAGTTGCAGATGAAAAAGATCCCCAGAGGATCAGGGCTCCAAGTCATGGTTTAGGCAGTAAGAGTCTGAGACACCTGGGCTGCAACCGAAGATGTCATTTTTAAGGGGAAGCAGCAGACCTGTTTCTGGAACAGCTATTGCATGTTAGGCACTGAATTTTGCAAGCAATGCTATCCCCATTAACAAAAACTGTACAGCAGGCTGAGGATTGATGCAGTCTCTGAAGTGCTGTAGCCTCATCAGTGGGAAATTAACTTTGTGAGCAAGTGGTGAAGGAGTCAACAGTAGAGATATTCAGCTGACAACTCTGGAGAAATGATTTTTTTGTTTGTTTGTCTGGATGCTATCCATAAACTATGGCTAAGTTTCCATCACAGAAGAAGGGAAATTGGAGGGGCTTGTAGCTGTTTTTTTCATCATTAAGGGCATTTGTGCACTTCTGAAGAGAAAGATGATTTTTTCCTCCTGGGTATGCTTAAAGTCTTAAAGAACCTTAATGTTCCCATGCACTGCTGAAGCTCCTACAGAGCTGTGGTGCCAAGAGACTATCTCCATACCCTCAAGAAATTTTCAGAGTAGGAGTGGCAAGTTGGCACAAATCTCCCTTAGTCTATGGAGGATGAACATTGCTCCACCTGTCTGGAGGACTTCTACAAACAAAGCAATCGTAAAATATAGTTAGAAGCTGGTGGGATCTTGAAAAAAAATCACATTCTAGTCTACCATAGGTTGCTTTTACAAGGATGTGTATACAAGAAAAAAGTTGCATTCCCTGGCCCTTGCTCTTAGGCTCAGGACTAACATCTTCAAGGTACAGGTAGGCTTTGTGCGGCTGCTCAGTTCCATGACAATCGTTCAGTTTCTCGGCCTCAGCTTCTGCTTGTCCTCTGTCATCGCTGAATATAGTGTCGAAAAAAATTGTTATTTTTCTTTTTAGACACCAGATGTAAATCTAGGCGTGCAGCCAACTTCATGTATCCTTGAAGAGAAATAATAAGACAGACCTTCTGGGAAGAGCAGGCGAGGAGTTCAAAGGGCAGATATGCTTCCAGCTGCATTTATGTTATGCTTACACAAGCCTCAGCACCCACAGCAAAACTAAAAAAACATTGGAAAGTAAAGTTAAGCCCAACTGCAGGTACTTAGACTGTCATCACAGAGGAGCAAAATGTTATCAATGCATTAGTTAGCGAAGAAATGCCAGCAGCCATCATCTTTTACCAGTCATGCTAATCGCAACATTAAGTGCAGCATCACGTAGAGTGGAGGGTGACATGTCATCCCCAGAGAGTGTTTGAGGAGCATCCAGGCCCAGCAAACGGCCCTTGGGCTGCTGAGTTCACTCCATCCCATTGAACTGTGAATAAATATCAGATGTGGAGGGAAGGGAAGGGAATGAAGAGGAGAGCTTTATTTGCTCATGTGTGAGCTGAGAAGAAAAGCAGACATCTCCTCTCTCCACTTGTAAGAGAAGCCCCGTGGGACAGATGAGGACTAGAGACTGCTGCTACTAGTCTCTCTGAAGAAATGAAGTGCACAGAGTTAATAAATGGTTAATAAATTTCTTAATAAATTGCTGTTTGTCTGAGTTGCTTATTGCTGAAACTGATGGCAATAAAATTGCTTTTCCTGAAGAATGTAGCAACCAAAATAAGGCCTTCCTTCTTTTTGGGACAACCTGGGAACTTGCTAGTGGGATTTCCTAATGCATTTCCTAACCCCTATTTATTTGTACTTCTGGCACATTCATCGGGGTGCTTCGTAGAATATAGGGACATGGTGAAATCTGTGGGTGCTGAAGGGGTTGAAACATGTTTCTTGATGTGACTGTGACTGCTAAAAAAGGCTGGAAACCAAACTTTATCTCCAGAGGGCTCTAGTACTGACAGTCCTCAGTGTTGCCTGTTGCCTGAGTTGGATTTGTACTACAGTATAAGTCTGGATGGGTGGGAGGTCAAGCAAAGAACGTGGATCTGCAGATGAGTAAGTTGGTGACCAAGTGGTTGTGGAGTACCAGGTAGCAATGGGATAGCAACCATGTCTGCATGGTCAGTGACAGGCTGAGAAGACGGTCACAGGTAGGTACATAGTCACACAGATAGGTGCACAATCACATAGAGGGTTTGGCAGACACCAAGTAGTGGCTTTTAAAAGTGTTGTTAGTGGTTAGAACTTGGGCTGCAGGATAGCTATGTCCTCATTGCAACAGCAAAACTGGTTTTGATAGTAATTGGAAAGAGCTTTTTGTTCCCCACATTGCGGGCCCCTCTCACGGCACCAAAAGGCTTAGTTCTGAGGTTCTTCTGGCCCACACCTTTGCCAGCACTTCACTGGCTGATTTGTTCTGTTGAGCCTCAGAAGGGAAATACACCTGGAGCACCACAAGGAAATATAGTGTATGATACCATCTGTGAGTCTGCTTAGTAGGAAGAGAAATGCTAACCAGTTTTGATGCCCACAAAGTCAAAGGACCAGAACAGCACCCGACGGCAATTTCTAGACACTTGCATCCTGCAGCATTGCTGTGCCCTACTGTGAAAGTAAATGGAGTATGGTTAGTGAAGCAATAGGTGTGGCCACCAGAAAAAAGAAGTGAAATTTGGGCAAGTCAGCCAGATTGTTCAAACTTGTAGCAGCTTCTTTTACACTGTGACAGCCTCCATGATCACCAAACTATACCTTGTAAGACCCTGAACCAAAGAATAACATCATCATTGCGATAGCACTCTAAAAGCAAGGTAGTTTTTTTTCCATCCTGGAAGACCCACGGACACACATAGCTGAACGACACCAGACAAAAAAGCACAAACCCATGAGGAGGACATATGTCACATTAGATGTACACCAAGTGGCTGTCACTGAATGCAGTTGCTTGCTTTGTTTCTATTTTATGAGCACTGGGCAAATATATTTAGCAGGGTCTGTTGACGTATTTGAGTTTGGAAAGAATCTATTGGGAAATTGAACCTCTCTTGGTGATTACCCTTATTTATCAAAAGGAAATTCAACTGTTCTTTAAGCATCAATACTATCCCAAAGACGCATTTAAGTAACTGAAAACAAAATTATGTTCATTTGCACTGAAGGATAGCATTTACTGAAATGACACCTGTCAGATTATTTGCTATTTCTCACTTGCAAAGCTTTGGTTGACGTATTTAATTCCAGATGGAAATTCTATCTACAGCTCAGTGAATTTGGTGAAGGTTTAGTGAATCTGGATTTAATGGTGTGGTTTTATGTTCACAAGCATGGTTGAGGCACCCCAAGGCTGACCACCCCCTGTGTGGAACAGACACCTATGCTCCATGGCTTGCTCTCTATCCCTGGACAAGCTCCTCCGTCACATAGAAAGAGGACAGACCTGCAAGAACAGTTTTGTGCCTTCCCAAGTCCTGAGGTCTTCCAGATCTGTCTGAGGTCTGGCAACTCCTGCTGCCATTCAGTGAAAGGATTAGGGGGCAGAGAAAGGTTTTGTATTAGGAGCCTAAAAGGAGGCCAAATACATTACCATTTGTATTTTGGCAGCCAAGGTCTGTAGCATCAGTTGTCCTTGACTGTTTTAAGGTCACATTATGGGTTTCACAGGACCACCACTGATTGAATGGAGCAAGCCCATAACTGGTTTCAGGCTCAGTGAGTTTATTTTGACCCTCCAGGTCCAATTCAAGAACATTTGTCCCTAACATTAAGCAACTGGATCAGAGTGCCTATTGGTGATGGATACTGAGGACTTCAGTCCTTCCAAGTCTTACTCTTCTTGTTACATGTCTGGGGCTGAAGAATCTGAATTACTTATTTCTAGCAGCCACTTCTGACTAGCCTTCAGAAACCTCCCAGTTCACATTTGTCAATATTTCAACAGCATGGTTGTCTTTAGGAAGTTGTCCTGGTACCCATCCATTTGACAGAAGTTCATCAGATCATATTAGTTTTTTCCAGGGTCTTCTGTGCTTCAGATGCCTAAATAAATGTTGGCAGGACTCAGATACGTGAGATCTGAATTCTGATGTGGAGTTTCACTTTTGTCCTAAATCCTGCCCAAGCCTTTCACTGCTGAAGTTTTTAGGCCAGTTCTCCAGATCTAGCTTTCTATGCCCTGCAGCCCAAGGGTGCTGAAGTTGTACGCTGCCTCCACAATTTGTCTGCTCTCTTGAACATTTTGCATCTTTGTGGTTTGGGCAAGGAAACTGAGTTTTCCTCTTTGCTCAAAAACCCCATAGGATAAGGACTACTGTCACACCTGAAGCTTATTGATAGTCTTTCGAAATTTGCACTGGCTGAAAAGAACTTCATCAGTTTTGTATATGAAAATATTTGAAATGCAAATCTATTTTTTGTCTTTGTTTTAAGGCATGTACTAAAGAACCTCAAATCCTTTCTTTCAGGAGGATGTAATGCACAAATTTATGCAAACATGTGTAAAGTCAGGGACTATAAACGTGGGAAACATTGCAGTGAGAGCAACAGGGTTTTTCCTTTAGTTTTTTAAATGAGAGTTTAGGGTTCTGTATCTAGACTATATGCTTATAACTTCCATGAAGTCTAATTAACCAGCCACTTGTAAGCTTTAACCCTTTCTAGATTAACTGTGCTTCATCCTGTCATTTGCTGTGGAGGAAACCAGAACAAAATGTCACAGCACAGACACGGGGTCTTGTTACAATGATTAGGCATAAAATAAATGTATTTGTTTTCCAGTGGTCAAAGTGGGGTTTGAAACTTTATATTACTTGTGGCCAAAAAATATTTCTGAGAGGACTTTTGGTCACAAAGGGAGACTATACTCATATGGTTGGTATGGCCTGTATATACAATAGAGTGTGCAATACAAGCTTTTCCTTAGCTTATTAAAAATTGCCATGCATAAAATGCATGAATACTTTTTAGTTTCACAAAATTTGAAAAATTAAGTGTAACTAAGAATTACGTAGCCATTTTCTTGTTAAATGGTACATAATGATTTTTTTTAGTACCTTTTTTCTACAAAAATGTATGCTAGCAGTGAAATACAATATTATGGGATTAATATAAAAGGGTTGTTTAACATTATAAAACAAATAAGAATCATTCTGATATTATGTTAAACCTTGCACAACAGAAATTTTTGTATAATGAAATGCAGAAATAACAAAGGTCTTTAATGGGTTTATAGATGATACCTGTGCTGTTAAAATATGTGCTATATGTGTTTGATAGACAGTAGTAGCCCAGGCAGCTGCTGCCTTAGTTAGACATAAATCAGTACACCAGACAGTTGCAGGGGAATTTTCTGAAATGACTCACTGGGAGAGCAGGGTGTTGAAGGATGAGGTGGGAAGACAGACAGCATAGTCATCATTAAATTTTAAGCAAAAGGCAGATAAAATCTGTGAAATTGCTGGTCTTCAGAAAAAATTGTTAACCCAGACCATAGAATAATTTGTTTTAATTAAAATAGGCAGCTCCATTTTCCCTGGAGTCAGCAACATGAATTGTCAGGCCAGGATTTTAGACCGAATTTTGGCATAAACTGAAGGGATACTTGAAACTCACTGAAGTAAAATTCTGTAGATTAGCACAGCTAAATCAAAATCCTGAAAAAACCCCAAACATTAAAGTAACTGATTAATAATGATTAACTTCTTAAAAAAAAATAATTGTATTACGTATCTTCACGAGGTATGTTCTGTGGACTGGCTATTGGGCTTTGCCATCTTTGACCATCCTTTGCTAACAAAGTGATTGCTCAGATTCCATGATTTTAGACTTCAAAGCCAATGGTCTGACAAAACAGCTTTGCTAACACGGAATTTTAAAAGGGTGTTCAAGAACTTGCTTGGGTAGTCTTGTAATCAGTGGCATGATATATGTTGTTTATGTCATGCAGCAAATTTGCCATGTTTTTTCTTCTGCCAGAAGGAACTTTCTTTATTCAAAGTGTTCTCATAATAACTAAAACCCTGTAATTTTAAAAACATAAGTACTGCCACTGCAAAGCATCAGGGATGCCAAGTATGAGATTCAGATTTGAAGCATACTACCACTGCTAAGGAAAGGAACTGACAACAAAGAAGGAGAAAGAATAGAAAAATCAGGAGGATTCATAGCCTGTAACCACCAGAAGTTAAAAGACTAAACAACACAATGTATGGATGGACATGAATTTAAACTTGGGTTTCTTTCTGATGATCGCAGGAACAACTCATATCAAGTTCTTGGTGTAGAAAAAGGAGAGAAAATATATTCCTCCTGCCTTGCTGAGATGCATCAACTGAGCCTGCAAGGCTTATCCAGCCTACATGGAGGGAGATGACCAAAGGTGATGTACTGTGTCAGGCAGTGCTACTGTGCTAACAGTGGGAAATTGGAGGGGCTGGCACCAGGGGAGGCTGTGCTTTCTTTTCCTCAGTGCCAAGATAGAGCTGGAGGAGCAGAGACAGCTGAGCCAAGCCCCGCTGGCATGCTGCAGGCCTGTGTGAATGGCAAGCAACATGGCAACACAGAAAGGAGCACGAGAAGCAAAACACAAGCTCTTCCAAAGCCACCAGAGTAGCACCAATGAATAAAAGCCCCAACAGTAATGCCTGGCTGCACTCGTTTCCCCCAATAAAGCTTTTTGGTGACAACTGACCCACGCAGCAACTGTCCTCCAGCAGGATACATCCTGCCCTGTCTGTCATCCCACCCAGTGGAGATTGGTTGTAGAGGACATATGGCTGTAAAATATTGGGGTTTTTAACTCTAGGGTACTGTGGTGGGGCAAGAAGGTGACCACAGGCCATTGAGACCTGCTGCTGCTAAGCTTTCCTATGGCAAGGTTCCCCACGGGCTACTACTTTTCAACATGAATGCCCATTTTGGCTATTGAACACCTTTGCAGCTGGCTCGCTTGCTTGCTGTGCCCTCTTCTAGTCATTTCCTTTAGCCATGCTGGCTGGGGTGGACCTTGTAGCAGTCTGTTTCAGTAACTGATTTCTTTAAAGATGGTGCAATTGCGTGCAGGATCCACACAGAGTCTTTGCCACGTAAAAAATGACAGCTTCCTAAAAGGAGTGTTTTCCTTTCTTAAAAAATCCTCTATGCCCAATGTTTTGCTAGTCTATGACTTTAGCCTCTGGTTAAGGTGGCCATTCACTCCAGGCATGTCGGGTACAGTGGAGTTGCCAATGGTTTTCCTGCAGGGTAGTAGAAGTCCGAGTTTCCCCACCTTTAGGAACTCTACGGGTTTTAACCAAAATATGGTATCAAGGGACATGAGCTAGACCTATGTAGGGCCGCCACCAGCCACCTTGGGCTCTCAGAGGGGAGCTGCGTCTGCCCCAAGCCATCAGCCAGATCTCTGCAAGGCAAAGTGGGATTGCTTAAACCACCTGTTCTGAAAATTACATACAGGTGCTAGATGCAAAAAGTTTAAAAATATATATCTATATGTTTATTTTTGCAAAATTTACAACAATCATTGTCAAGCTTAATTTCAGGTAATAAAAGTAACAGCTCATGTCACTGCATGCTACCTAGGAGAAATGGCAATTTCACCTTTTTGCTATAATAGGAGAAATTTCCAAAGAACACCAACACACAGTATCTAAGTCCCACTATTTTTTCTTCTGTTGTTTCTGGGATTCATGTGATAACCATCCATAAAGTATTCCACAAGTTATGTTTCTTTAATGAGTACCATCATGGCATGTCTAGTGGATATTTTCACTGTATGAACCTGCAGTGTTTTGCAGTCCCCCCAAAAACATCACGGCTGCTTTTAAGCATACTTGCAGATAATGAAAGAATGTTTTTCTAGTCTTCTGTTCTTACACTTTGGCCCTGCTGTCCATACACAGGGCCCTTAGATATACATATGCAAACACACACATACACACACATATATATTTATGTATGCACATCTATATGCAGACATGCAAAGACACAAAGACACATGCATTAACTTGTTTCCCAAGAAAATAAAGCATATCCAGCATATGCGTGGTTTTATTATTCTCTGCTTTTTTTCTTGCATAATGTTTTATAATAAAAGTCTGAAGGTAAAACCACTTCATGGCAAAGGCAGAGGAAGGGGGAGAGCAATGAACACCTTGGGCATCTGAGCTACAGGAATTGCTCTTGTGAAGCCAACAACAAGGTGCAAAGACGGTAGAAGACTTAATATCCCAATTTACTGTGTTTGGTGAAAAAAACTGGGGGATGGGGAAGCCAGAGGATCCATTAGCCCACTCTGCTAAATATGCAGTCACAGAAAATGGCCCTATAGATCACTGTATTGGGAGTAAAGAAGAGCAAAACCAGCCCTTTTGCACAGCAGAATGAAAAGTAAAAACTTCAACCTTTAATCTAAATCTTTCTTTTATGGGCTTTAGTCATAAACGCAGACACCCTAATGGTTACTATGATTTTCCTTTTGGAAGGTGGGGGAGGGGGTCCATGTATTTAGAGTATTTCAAGACTAATCTTAGAAATGCTTATTGTCTTAGTGACCAGTGTGGCTGCATTTTTTTCTATGTTTTTTGTTTTTGCAGAAGCTAAAAATAATTTAATTGGTTTGTGTTAGCAAGAAATGCTTGGTTTTTCTTCTGTGCTGCCATGTGGCACAGTCTGGGATGTGGGTTTTTAATGGCCCAAGTAGTTTGTGCTTTGCCCCCACAGTATCATCAACACCACATGCTCCAATGTACCCTTATGTTTGTACAAGAAAACGAAACCTCCAGGCACTGCAGCCTTTCTTTTAATAACTCTTCCACCTGCCGGACCTGAGTCAAAGTTAGACTATACAGCTTTCTAGTGTTGTATAATGCTTCGGCGGAAAGCAGAGTCTAAAAACAACAAGGGTTGTTCACAGATGCCTTTGGTACTTGCGATACCCTTTTGTGATTCTGTTTTTTATTACTATTTCAGTATTCCTCACACTGGACCTCAGAGGTAGCACCTTCACATATTAAAAAAAAAAAAATAAAAAATTAAAAGACGTTCAGGTGAAGGACAAGGCTTCCAGTGTCTGATTTTAAGCAGATTTATGGACAAAAGGAGCTGCGTGACCCTGGTGCTGAGTTATTGTTCATTGCAAATAATGAGCCTGAGAAACTGAACAAGAGTTGCTGGCTTACACTGCCATCTGTAAATCTTTTAACTTGTAGTAGTAGTTGAAATGATATACTTGATGCCACAGGTCTCTAATCAGCTAACCTCTTGGACCTGGGAGGGAAGAAAGGCAGGGATGGGGAGGAAAGAGGGAAGATCACTAACCTGGTAGTCATATATTACCTGGCATTTTTATTCTAGTTACTATGAATCATCCTTAGCACTATGTCAAAGTTTGGAGGATAAGGCAGGATGTGTCTTATCCCAGAATATATGAAACCCTTATGCTATCCCATTGGTTCGTGTTTCTCTTGATCAAGCTGGATAGTGCTTTCATGTTTTAGTCTGTAAAATTCTGGCTTCCAGCCATGTTCAAGGAGCAGATTGCAGTTTGGGAAGGAAACTGGGCAGGTGGCGGAGCCAGCTGTGTTGCTCAACTCACTAGTGTGACGGTCTCTAGTATCAGGGCACTGTAGAAAATTATCTCTTGCAAGAAAAGCACAGCTAATCATCCATTGCAAAAAATTGTAGAATCATAGAATGGTTTAGGTTGGAAGGGACCTTAAAGGTCACCTAGTTCCAACCCCCTTGCCATGGGCAAGGACACCTCCTACTAGACTGGATTGCTCAAAGCCTCAAAAAAAAATCCCCCTCCAGATCTGTTGTCCATATATATTATGGACAATTTGGATCTACAGGGTTTCTGAGCAGGTACTGTTTATGAAGATGAGAGTAACTTTCTCCTTTCTGTTGCTGCACCTTCCTTCCTGCCCCAGCTCTTAGTAAAACTCCCCCTGCAGAAAAGGATTTGCTACTGTTTGGGACTCTTAAAAGAGCCTCTGCCTGATGCAGCTGATGTTTTGCGTTGGGATTTATGCTGCTTACTGGCTTCTATCATGGTCCAAATGAATAGACAACAAGGCTTTTATTGTGGCTGGTTCAACCATGCAAAGGTTGCTTGCCCTAATACCAAACTCCTTTCATGTTTTTCACTTACCACTGAAAGAGCTCTAGCCATGCCTTTTCAAGGGGCGTTTTAAATCATGTTCACTGATTTTATTTGCTATGTGCATTTAAGTTGCATAAGGGTTGGTGAATGATTTAAAAATTTTCTTTACCTTGGGATTGTCCACTGATCAAAACTTAAGTATCCCCATAAAAATGCCCCAATTTATTGTTCCTTAAATGAAAATGGCAATTATATCAAATGAGTGATAGAAAAAGTAATCCAATCTTTATCTCCTCTGAATGTAGTAAAGCACAAATTTATGTGTAGATGCTCAAGAGCACAAGGAAGGTTTTGCCTTCCCCTTTGTCCGTCACCATCATCTATCCCCACTGAGAAGGCACAGCTATGGACCTTCACTACCACCTCCATGGCCAGACCACCTCTGCTAAGAAATAAAGGTGTGGATATTTAATAGACTGTCCCACTGGCCCCCTGTGATTTCCCTGCAAAATAGTTATTTTACTGTACTCTATCCAACACCTTAAAAGCTCACCTAATAGCATTCTTAATCAAAGCACGTCATTTCTTTTAAATCAGTCATTCACCAGTATCGATGCTGAGTTTTCTCTGTGCTTTTTCTAAGTTTTGCTTTAGGTTTTTTTGGGTATATATACAGTAACTGTGAGCAGGCATAGAGCTGGCAAGGTCCAGAACAGCTAGAGGAAACACTAATCTACCACGATAAGACATGAACTATGGATCTGACTCAGGGACCAAATTTACGAGTGAATATTAGAATGTGGCTAGGAACTGGGGTATAAAAGCCACTGTAACCAGTCAGTTAATGCCACTGAACGATGAAAACCATGATAATTACATGGTTGTATTTGCCTTTACAGCCATAGGAAATTTGTGGTAAAGCACAAACTGAAAAGCCAGCACAAAAACACTACCAGTATCTCCAAACGGGTGTCAGATTTTGACAAGAACATAAAGAAGTAATTTTTCAAACCTCTTTTTTTTAATCTGCTTTGGTGTCCTAAAGAATAGGAAGGTCAAAAGCTGTAGGTGATAAGTTTGTGAGCAGTGCCTAAGATGCAATCCATATTGCCTTGCACCAAGAGGAGATGGGGAACTGCTGTCTGAGCTGCTAGTAGGGACCAGATAATCCCTGAGTGTGCAGCCTGGGGGACTCCCTGTGAGTCCTGTTGAGACCTGAAGAGCGTCAGTGTCAGCAGGAGCAGAGGGAGAGGGCAGCAGCCACATGGTAGGTAGTCCTGGAAGCAGGAGTTCACCTGCTTGGTCCATCAAGGCAGGGTGCTAAGGCACAGCATGGTCTTTTGAGTTTTCCAAGAACCTTGACTCATTGTCCAAAGTTTCAGAAGTCAGACCATTTTTCGGGTTTAGGCAACAAGAAGAGGAGTTACATAGTGCTCCTTGAATACTTTATAACCTTCCAGCTATACTCTCAGCTACATCACGGTTTCCAGGGAAGAAAGGGAAGAGGGGAGGGTAAAGATTTTGCTAAATAATGTGGGCTTTGTCTGCGGATTGTTTTGAGGGTAGTCTTTAGCCATTTGTCTAGAGGTCAGTCCTTTTTAGTAAATCAGCAAAGGCTTGGGACACATTTATGACTGCTTTCTTAAAATCCCCAACTTGATGCAAGCCCTGTTATTTCAGAAGGCGCATCTTGGGAATAAGGTGCAGCTGGAGGGGGAGGTGGTGAAGGGTGACCAGCACTTGCTGTGCTCCCTGTCAGCCCTGGCTGTGTGGGTCCAAAAGGAGTTGTTGTAGTGAGCAGGAAAAGTCCCTAAAATACCAGTGGTTTTTGCGGACAGACTGTTACCTTTACAGCAGGCTGGGATCCTTCCCATAACATATTAGGATGCTTTTATAGGACCTGTCTCCCTTCAGCTCTCTGGGCTGGAAGTTGATGTCTCATGAAGCTCCTCGCAGTGTTTTGTTTTGTTACTGGGAAATTGAAGCTTGGGGCGTGAAGACCGTGACCAGCGGCCCAAGGGATTCCCCGGGCTGCAGCCGCAGCAGCAACCATTTGTTTTCTTTTGACAGCCTGCGAGGGCCCTGAAGGCAGCTCAAATCCACCAGTTGACTACAAGCTACAAACCACAACCCCTCTCCACTGTTTTAGAGCATGTACCTGACGGGAATATAAGCCTTGGAGGACCTAGCTGTGCTTTCCCAACTGTTCTCTTGCATTTCACAGGGTTTTTTTACCCAGGATTTGTCTGAAGGAGCTTGCTTGTATTTTGGCATCCCTAGAGGAAGGCAGCCTTCCCCTCTGGGGGTACCTAAAGGGAGAGGTTTTCAGAGGGGTGCGAGGTCTTTTGTATTCCTTTAAAGTAAATTGGGTACCATAAGAAGTCTGCAGAAAATATGTTGTTCCACCCTGCAAGTGACAAGAAGGAGCTTGAGAACCAGGTTAGGAAATTATAGAAAGGATGTTTCATCCCTGAAGCTATCTGTGAAATTTGCTGTTTTCACATCTGAGAGCACTTCCGAAAAAGCACGGCTAGAAGGAATTTTAGATAAATTTGATCTGGAGGAAGACCATTTCTTCACGTTGTTCAGTGAAAAATACTAGACTCCAATGGCCTGTTCTGTCATCCCAGTAGGTTCAAGCAGAGCAAGGCTGAGCAGGTTGCTAGCACAGAGCCCATCACCATGATACTACTAAAAACTTCTTTTTTCCAAAACATGCAGGAAAAGTCTTGAAGCTTCTATGAGAGGCAGATAACTATTATGGGGATGTGTTCTTGGAGTGATAGTGGATAGATGTTGTAAATGAAGGATCCCCTCTCCCCCACCCCCCTAGTTTTGGGTAGATTCAAATCTTGTTGAAGAGCACAAAGAAATAATAATAAAAAAAACCCCAACCATATGCGCCACATATGAAGGTGGTTTGTAAAGCCCAGCAATTCTTCATACATATGGTCAGACACCATGGATCCTGCCACATTTGATGTCTGATCTCCCGATCTCTGTGGAAGATTGGGAGTTTTCTGTAAACTGCCTCGTACACAGTAATCTCCCCCAAACTCAGCAGTCCAAGACCTGGGTCAGCAACTGCTTGCCTGCTCTACCAAAGACTCTACTTAGCCTACACAACCAGGCTGGAAGGATAGTTATTATTGCACTGTGGTGGCTATTAGGACATCTTTTCAATCTGTTCCTTGATAAATTTACATAGGGGACAGATGATCCCCACCTCAACTATGCTGCATGGTGCCTTTTACTCTAAAACTCTTAGAAAACTAATGAAGAGATCTAAACACAGCTGAACATCTCAAATGAATGGTGGGTGTCCCACACTCAATCTGCTGCATGTTATAGTTAAGCCCTACCAAGCTCAGTAGAACATATATCCTGCAAGGGAACAGAGGGGCAAAATGTAATAGAGCCCTTACTGAGGGATTAAGCATGCTAATTTCAGCAGGAGAAGAGAAAAGACAATTGCTTATTGCTTGGGGCTTTATCATAAACAGGTAGGTCTGAAAACCATTTTCTAGCAGTGCGCAGCTACAAACACAATATTATTTCTAGAAACCACCCATGGCCTCAGTGCTGAAAGATGCAGAGGGGCCTCAGCATGAGGAACGTCAAGTTCTCGTGTTCCAGACTGCGGTTTCCTTACACCTTTCCATTTTGGCATAAGTTTGCAAAGCCACTCTCCATTTTTAATATTTAAAGGTTAGCTGACGCACCAAGCATATTCTTGGGAAATGGTGTAGCTGCAATTCCAATAGGCATAGCTGAAAGCGGGGAAAGTAACGCGGTTGTATATCTCACAACAAATGGGGCGACAAGCTGCATGAGCCAGGAAATCCATTTTTGCCTCGCCTAGGGAGTAAGTCTTACTTTTTGCTTCAAACTATAAAGATGCTGCTTAAAATTAGATGATTCATGTTGATTCACTACAGGTTTAAAAACAAAAAGCCTCTCTAACCGAGTTCTTTAGTGGGCAGGAGAGCCTTCTTTGTTAAAACCAAAAAACCTAAAAACAAAAAGCACAACACACATACACATTCACACACGCTTAAAAGTTACTTTTTTTTCCCTGGAAAATGTGGTTTCTCTAATTGAGGGTTGTAAAAAAGTAAAAAACCTTTTCAAGCATCCCACTCGATTAGTCATTCCAGGGTGGGTCAGTCTTATCATATCACGTGATGTCCAGTAATGGTGATGCAATAAAACAGATGCTGTCTGAATTTCGTGCCACCACTCAGCAGCAAAACTATGCAAATCAAACCACTGTCCTTTTCTAGAAATTCCAAAACATCCCATCTCTTCCAGGCCCTGTGCTTAATAGTCTCTGCCTTCCCAGACAAACTAAATACATGATCATTTCTTCTTCGGCAGCACATGACAAGAATGAGGCCCAGACTACTGGGAATAAAGCTGGGTTGAAATCCTCCTTGTGTAAAGAGGGGTACTCTACCTTCTTGGAAGAAAAGGTGGGAAAAAATAAGATATACATAAATCGATTACAGTCTGGCAATCTATACTGTCTGGCAACCAGAACTGTACGTAAGATCTCCTACTGAGGCAGGATCAATCCACTTAGTCCTTCCAAGACACAGTATTATACCTCAAGGTTTTTACCCAAGGAGAGAAGGTTGAGGACAAGGTGGTTTTAATTCTGTTTCTGTTTCGTGCATTTCTCATCTAACTGGCATGTGGGTACATAGCAAGGAAAGATAATGTGCTGTATTGTCAAAGTTAATAGAGAATTTATTTAAACACATTTCTATTAAGTAGCCCTCCATGACAAAGAATGTGACTTTTGAGTGACTAGTTATAATCAGCTTTTACCCAATAAATGAGGGAAAGCCTAATGAAAGTGTTACACCCCCAGATTTTATTGCCACAAAGTGAGATAGTGTCAGCAAGATATGAAAAAGTACAAGGATGCAATCAGAATGACTAGCACCAAGCACAGCAGTCCCTATAAATCAGACTGTCTGAATAAGTGATAAGGTATGATTTTTATGTTGAATCTGGGTTTACTTTAAAAAGTGGCAATATTTCTGCTAGAACATGAAGCCTGGAAGTTATTTATGACTGAAACTTTTCTTCATTCTCCAGCTGCCAACAACAAATCTGCAGCAATACTATCATCTCCTTTTAAACACTTTCTTGAGATATGTGTCCTGCCAAGTTGTGGATGAGTTTTCTACCTTACAAGTAACGTTTCTCTAAAAACTTCTGAAGCTGCTTTGGGTATGTAAGTAAACCCTAATGGGATTTTGCCTAGCGGGAAAATGTACTCCAATTGCATTTCTAAAATTTGTAGACACGCTTTTTACAGCTAAAGAAGTGGTACCAGTGGCTAATTTCATTGTGTAATTAATGCCCGAAGAATGAAAAGCAGAGTTTTCAAAATACGAACCCAGCTGTGGTGAAAAGACAGGATGTGATGGCAGCGGCCATGCAGCAAGCGCAATTGGGTGAAGACCCTGTTACTGTCAACTTGCTGCTGATCAGAACTGGCCAGTGTACCCAGACAAGAGATAACCAGGGTCAACAGGTGCCTTCCTAAATAAAGCTCCAGAAAGGTATGTTGCTATTAGCACCAGAAGTTTGCTCAGCCACCGTAGCACATACACATCAGAGAAGTCAACTGAGCTAAACACACAGCTGTGACAGAGCCGAATCGTCCCAGGACTTACGCTCTGTGCTTGAGTAGCTTCATAGTCTTTTCGCTGTGGGCAACGATGGTGACCCTGTGAGGCTGAGGCGTCAGAAGCTTACTGCGAGACAGCTATGTGCCCTCCAGCATCAGATGAAACCAGTGTGTGGTTTGTGGGAAACAGTTCAGGAATACAAGGCGTTTTGAAGGGTCTCCAAGTGCTGGCCCGGGAGGAGGGCTTGGGATTTAGACTGGAAAAGGCCTGGGGTAAAATCCAGCAGTGACTGGTGGAGTTAACTACTTGGAGAAGGAGAGACTGGGGCAATATAGTGTTTGGCCTGAGTAAGGGAAACAGGAAAACAGACTTCTGGCATGTTTTCAGTGGAGGAGTAGTTGAGGAAGCCTGATTTGCAACAGAGTGACAGTGAATTGTGTTTAAGGACTGAGGGCTGGTGAAGGAAACCGTAACAAAACCATTGCTTTTCACAGGACAACACCTTTGCAAGGTGTCCAAGTTTTCCCAGAATCAAATATTCAAAAAAGCTTCAGCAAGGCTTGCAAAAGGCCTACAATGCCCCCGTTTGTACCCTGCTGCTGGGTTTCGTGCTCATTTCTTTCTCCCCCAGCACGATGTAAAGTAGCTGATGTGTGAAGGCTGAATCTGACCTAGTTACAGCCTTGAGGTGCTTTGAGAGCCATGCCCAGACTGGATACCCAGGAAAGGGCTGCCAATATTGGGTCCCCTTGGCCAATACCTCAAAACAGAAAATATCCTTCAGTCTCTGCAACCACGTATTCCCACATCCTCCTTCAAAGAGACTCTCCATCCCCTGCGTGATGTATGATGCTCGAGCATGGCAACTTGGAGCAACCAAACAGAAAACCAATATAGGTTAGGGGTGGACCTGCTGGAAACCAGTTCTGAGGAGAAGGATCTGAGCGTACTGGTAGACAGTAAATTATCCATAAGCCAGCAATGTGCCCTTGTTGCCAGGAAGGCCCATGGAATCCTGGGCTGCATAGGGAAGAGTGTGGCCAGTAGGTCGAGGGAGATCATTGTCCCCCTCTACTCGGCACTGGTGAGGCCACAACTGGAATACTGTGTCCAGTTCTGGGCTCCCCAGTTCAAGTGGGACAGGGAACTTCTGGAGAGAGTCCAGCATAGGGCAACAAAGATGACTGGGGGACTGGAGCACCTCCCTTGTGAGGAAAGGCTGAGAGAGCTGGGACTCTTTAGCCTGGAGAAGAGAAGGCTGAGGGGAGACCTTATTCTTGCTTATAAGTATCTAAAGGGTGGGTTGAAGGAGGATGGAGCCAGACTCTTTTCAGTGGTTCCCAGTGACAGGACGAGGGGCAAAGGGCACAAGTTGGAACATAAGAAGTTCCATCCAAACATAAGAAAAAACTTCTTTACGGTGAGGGTGACAGAGCCCTGGAACAGGCTGCCCAGGGAAGTTGTGGAGTCCCCTTCTCTGGAGATTTTCAAGACTCACCTGGATGCAGTCCTGAGTAATGTGCTCTAGGCATTCCTGCGTTAGCAGGGGAGTTGGACTAGATGATCTCTAGAGGTCCCTTCCAATTCTGAAGATTCTATGATTCCGTGATTCTGTGAAAACAGCAGTTTTCTGAGCTAGGACTGAGCTAGGATAGAGGGATGTGAATGGCAATTGGAAGAGGAATAACAGCAACTGAGACCTGTCAAATGAAAACTGAGAGAGAGTGGAAATATAAAGATCATTTCCCTGCAAACAAGAACTTTGAACCAAATATTTCAATACCCCTTATACAAGAAATAGAGGTAACTTGTTGCATTCAGAAATTAATATTCAATCTTTATGCATTCAGAGGAATGCAAGAGGCTTAAAAGCTCCATAATATTACAGTCTACAGCCTTTACTGGAGACCGCAAAGACATGCAATGGTGTGATGTTTAATTTGGGAAGGGAACGTATTTTCTGAATCTTTTTTGTTTTTTATTTGTATTTTGTTTGAGAGAAATAGTCTAGTCTCATTAAACATTTATGCTTTGTGAATTTACCCAGGTGAATTGTATGAAACCAATACAGAACAAGAGATCACCCATTCTGCTTGGAAGAGGCATCAGCGTGAGAGTTTTGGAACAAACTGAAGGAGTGTTACAAACGCACTGTGTTGCAGTGATGTGCATTGTCTTTTACTAGTATGCTGTGTGTTTAAGCAAGGGCCACTATACATGCACTCTGTTAGGCTTAGCTTTCTGACTGCAAGACTGAATACAATGAAGGAATAATTCTGGAGTAATTTATTTTAAATGCCGCCATGTCAAAATAGTTAAATAAATTGTCAGCTTCAGAACTGACCACGTAGCATGTGAGGTCAGCAATGGCAACACTGTTTTTACTTGCTTCTCTGTGATATTTAGTAATTTTTGAACTGTCCTGCCTGCAATATTATGAGTGCAAAGAACTTTTGGAGAAGTCCTGGAATCTAGAAACATTCTGTTGGGTAATTTGGCAGAGAACAATAGTACTGTGAGGAAAAAAGAAATGCTTTTCTAGGCTTAAAAATAGCCAGCGTTAACAGGTCTCTAATCTTGCACAGATCTGTCACTTGGGCAATGTAGCCATAAAACTGAGTACTGAACACTTGCATTCTGATGTTTCCATTTCTTAATAATTCAAAGTGCTTGCCAAACATAAGGAAACTTAAATTCCAAAGATGCTCTGATGCTGTGTCAAAGAGGAATCAATCATTTTCCAATAGATGATGTCCAGGAATGATGCCTGCCAGAATCTCAGTGGGAGGCTCTGAAGGCATATTTTCTATAACTGAAGGCAGAGGCCAACTTATTTCACACAGCCCTTCAGCATGATTAAGTTTTCCAATGCCCGGTACGTACTTTGAAGTAACCATGGCTGTTTCATCTTGCTTTCTGTATTTCCAGTGTTGGATTATTTACCTTCCTTCATCTCCAGCTCTCAGTTGCAGACCTTTTAAGTGGCTGACACTTGGCAATTTATATATATGAACAGTGTTAGCCAGTGAGCTGGTCATGGATTAGATCACCATTCTGTGTCTTCTCTGTGTGTGGACTCATAGAGTCCCTCGGGCAAGAAGGGAGCTTGGGGAGGTCTATAGTTCAAGAAGGGTCAGAGCTGAGTTCAGACCATGTTGCACAAGGTTATGTCCACTTGGGTCTTGAAAGCCTCCAATGTGATGACCTCTTCTTGGTAACTTCCTCCTGCACTCCAGGAGGAGTCCCACACCAGGTGACCCTGCCAGGTTAGTTTGGCCTGAGGAGCCAAGCTAGACAGTGTCGTACAACTGAACGCTTGGGCAGTGTTAGAACACAAACATTCAAAGACTTCCCCGACCTTTGGGTCATGCCTTCTCCTGGTCTCATATCATTGTTACTGTTCACTGCTCTGGGGAAGGGTGTCTTGTGGAGGGCTAGTGGAGATATATAGATTTTTCCTGTTGACCTAAGGAGTTGTATTTAAGATGGGAATGGCATAGGAGGGTACTAACACACCAAGGTCATGATAGTAGCATAGCACATATGAACCCTGCGTAGGAGAAGAAAAGATTTCACAGAGCCAGAAATAAACACAACTTCTATTATCCATCTGCTAAAAGTGACTTGTCCTTGTTTTCCACTCTTAGAGCTGTGGACTTGGACAGGCAATGGAGGAAGCCTTCCCTTCCCAGAAATTTTAACCAAGCTGAATGAATTTCTGGGAGAGATCTTAAGTGGCTGACACTGATGGGAAAGATAATCAGTGCTAGGGTGAATGCTTTGCTTCACTGACTCAGACATTGCTCAGTTAATGTTACGTCCAGTACTTGCAAGATCCCAGCACAACCCTTGTGGCTTTCCCCATTGGTTTACTTCACTGAATATCAGTTCCTGGTAGGGCCAGAATGGAAGAAGGAGAAGAGAGGAGTGCACCGACAGAAGCAAGTAATATGGGCCCCCACAACTGAGCTAGTGCTCTGTGATAAAATACAGCAAAGGAGTAAAAAGTAGGCATTAATAAATTCAAGCTGGAAAGTAGGAGATGTCTAACTATTAAAGTAGGGAGATCTTGCAACACCCTGTTCACAGGAGCAGCAGGAGGCAAAACAACATGATTATTTTTAAGATGGAGCAACCCTGTGCTTGTGAAAGGGAAGCGTCATAATAAAAGGACCTCGCCTTGGTACTACAAGAAATCCTGGTACTCCAAGAAATCCTAGTGCTCTCTTGATCCATAGGAAAGGTGCGTTTAAGAAAGCTGCTTATTCATATGGGACAAAAGAAATTCATTTTCCTATATGCTGGAGAAGTTTTATAATGGACTCCTTTAATGTGAGTGAGTGAGGAAACACTCATAGCTTCAAATGGAGAGTACTCCATCAAAACAAGGAATGTAGCCTCTCTATTTTTTTAATTTGACTTGTGGTTAATGAAGCCCTGGAAACATTTTCCTTGCCCAATTAAGCATCAGTTATAGCCAAATGTTTGAAGATAAGTGTCATGTTTCTGGGTTTTTTGTTTTTTACAAAAAAAACGAACAACAAAACTTTTCAAAAACAGATGTGTTGCTTTATCTACTATTGGGTAAACAACTCTTGGATTTTGGGGTTTGGGGTTTCATGACCTGTTTGTGCCACAACAGCTACCTGCATCTAAGACACACCAGGTGGTTTCATTTTGGCTCATGCACACGTATGAAATCCACAAATATTAGAAATGTGACTGCCGGAGCACTTACCCTCTCCTCTCTTACTGCCAGCTCTGGCCCACTTTAAGATGTGCTGCAAGAACCTTGCTGTATTTCTGTGTGAATGTTCAACAAAAACTCCTTTACGTCTGGCTGACCTTCCACTGAGGGTGGTCTTCTGCAACTGCTGAGCTAAAAATCCGTGATACGCTACTTACTGTCAGTGTACACTGTTGGGAATTCAATTATTTCCAGTCTGAAATACCAGTCCAGATAGTCCTTCTACAGAAGATCTAACTGGTCACCACAGCTATTAGTTACCTTTCTCTGCTCTTAGTTGTCTGTCAACTCGATTTAATTTCCTTCTGTCATAGACTTTGTGGGCAAAGCAAAAGCAGTAGGTGTCGTATATCTTAACCATGTTTCATATAACACTCATAAATAAGCTAAGGAAGCATGGTCAAGATGAAATTAATATTCTGAGGGGCCAAAGCTTCTAGAAAACCCTATCATCTGTGAAGTCAGAGGGTTGCAGTAAGCAGGGTTTCACAGGGGCTTAGTCTGACTTTGATTCTATGCAACATTTTCATGAGTAACCTGAAGATAGAATGAAGTATTGTATGAAATTTGCAAATGACACCAAGCTGGGAAGGAGGGCAAGGTTAGAACTCAAAGAAATCCTTCCAAATTGGAAATATACTATGGAAACAAAATGAAACAAAATGCTTTTCAGCAGGGACAAGTGTGGGGTGTGCAGACACTGAGGAATAACAAGTGGCTAGGCAGCACGTCAGTAGGAAAGGGACTACGAGCTGAACGTGAGTCAACAAAGTTTTAGAGCTACAAGAAAAGCAAAAACTGGGCTGCATAAACAAGAGGATGACCTACAAGACACACGGATGGAAAAACCCAACCATTGTGTTACAGCACAGCCACAGCTGAAGCTCTGCGTCTAGCTGAGGGGACTGCACATTAAGAAGGACATAACTACTTGGAAAGCATCCAGAGAAGAGTAATGACAAAGAGCAAAAGCCTAGAAGATGCAGTCTTTGAAGGAAGATTGAATTTACTTGTGTTTCTCCTGAAGAAGGGGTGGCTAAGCAGGGACATCACAGGTTTCTAAATCATGAAAGGCTGCTGCAATGGTGAAGGGAATAATCATTTTTCGATACCCATAGGGTAAGACAAATGACTGTGGGCTAAACATCAATGAGGACACTCATAGGAGCATGGGAAGCAAAGCAGGGGATAAATGATCAGAGAGGGCAGTGAGGTCTTCAGTTTTGGAGGCTGTTAGGAGCAGTCTGGTTAAACACTGATCAGTAATGATGCAGATAGAGCTGACCCCAGCCATGGGGCAGCAGAGGTGGGTTAGAGAGCCTGCCGAGGTACCATCCAGCCCTGCGAGCTGGAAATCACTGACCTAGTAAAACAACACTGGGAAATATGGATGAGGGCTTGAAGCTATTTTAAAAATGAGCTTGTACCACTTCAAAGAAACTGCAGCTTCACAGCTCTTTTTCGTGCCTGCCTGGAAACATTGGGCAGTTTTGCTGTGGGGACATGGGGCTGCACAATACCACTTGAAAGCAATTGCCAGAAAGCAAAGGTTTAATGCTTACCATCCAATGGCAGCAATAAAAAGTTTCTGCATTAGTGTCTGGTTTAGTCTTTCTTTTCTCACCATTGCAACATAGCCTTTATCCCACATGTCTTAGGTTGTAGCATTTGACCTTAAGATAAGGAGAGAAGCAGTAAAAAGGAGATACAGACTTTAGTTTGGGTTGGTTTATGTCTCAGAATACATCCAAAATAAGGTATCTATGCCAAAAGGGTCCTGAACCACCCAAAAATCTTGTCCTTAGGTAACTTTAGAGGCCGTCATCAAGCACTCCACAACAGATATGTTCAGTGTGCTTGAGCTCCTTTCAGGTACCATTCAGGCCTCTCCTAAAAACTGCGTCAGTCTGGGGGTTATTGGAAAAAAAAAGCAGGCTCAAACACAGCCCTGTTGATCCTGTGGTCAACTGATCCATAGCTTGAGCTGGTCCTGGCACCACTTTCAGAAGTGGAGAGCTGCTGTTCCCGAAGGTTTTCCTAGACAGGGCTCTCTCATGGTGTGAAAGGACTGAGAGGGGGGCATATTCATGAGTAAGCCCCAGCAATACATCTTCTGGGCCATGTTTATGTGATATGTGATAAGTGACGCATAGTGAAACACTGTCTCTCAAAAAAGCAAATGTGCACAAGCAAAAAACAGTGCCAATGCGTATGGTAAAACAGCTTTTGATAATGCCTTGGGATAAAATACAGTGTCTAAAACCTGTGTGGAGCTGATGTGAAGAATAAATTGTCTGATAGCTTTTGGTTAAAAGTACTCTGGTGCTACAAACAGCTGTGACTTTTTTATACTATTTTGATGGTTTGATACACATGAGATATTTCACTGAGGACTGGAATTGTGCCTTTGTTGAAAATTTACTATGAACATTTACTTATCAAGGTTTTACAAGGAGGAGCTCTGAAGTTTAACCTCCACAATGCCTATGAAAAGTCCTGAAAAGACAGAACCCAATCTGAGTGTCATCAGAAGTTGCACAAAGATACAAGAACATGGAGGGGTGGAGGTGAACCACAGAATTATATTGTTTCAGGGTCTTCCTCATCTATTGTACCACAGCAGGCTGCTACAACATGGATGAGAGATTTCCTACCTGGTACTAGTTTCAGTCTCAGCAAAATCAGTGAACAAAATCTTGCGGGGGAAGGTATTGCTGAAGTGGTCAAGATACTAAAGATCTACCAGATTTATAAAGCTGCATAAGCAGGTTTTTACATAAGATTTCTGGGCTGAGAAGGCATGCAAACCCCTGGAATGCTTTCATTGCAACCAGATGGTACACAAGACAGGGGAAATGTCAAGAGGAAAACCATTAAGAGAAGGAGGTCAAATATCAGCCACTGAGGTGGTAACGTCTGGATGTTTAGTAAGCCTGTGTAGGAAGAAATTCAGAAGTCTCTTAGAGGGAGTGCTTCATTTTCAAGTTAAAGAAGTGCATAGATGATGGAGAAACTCCATCACTTCTTACACTAGCAAAATCAAGCAAGTTTTTGTTGTCTGGATAACAGACAACAGGATAACAGTTCTTGTAATGATCAGCACCTTCTATATTCGAGTGTTGAAATTTTCCATCTGTTTGATCATTAACAGAGTGAGGCTGACAAGTCTGTCTTTCAGCTCCATAACACACTGTATCTGCTAGACCTTAACGTGGTGATCTCTTCTTTTTCCCCTGCTTCCTGTTAAAACAGCAAAAGCAGAAAATGGTGTTCACCATAGTGCCAGAACTGAGTTTAATGAATTTACAATTACTGATGGAAAGAAACTTATTTCACAGGTTTCTGTGGTCTGAAATACAAGGTGATGTGAATAATTCTGGTTGTGCATTTGCCTCAGCTTACATTGCTGCTGACAGTAATAACACCTTGACAGCCCTCACTCAATGCTTGGAACTTGAGAACATTTTCATGTATTACATGACAATCACTGTCAACTTTCTTCTTGTAATGTTGAAGCACAATGAAAATTACTTCATCAGCCTGAAGTTTAACAGTGATTAGTCTGAGTGTCAGACCAACAAAAACTGGAAATGTGATGATCAGAAGTGTGTAGTCTTCCAGGTACATCTGGCACACTTCTATTTCATGTAACTTTTTGAACTTGCTGCAATGCAGTTCCTCTGGGGAGCTCTCTATGTATGAAAGACATACTTTTTTTTTTTTTTTTTTTTTTAATTCTGCAAAGAATATTGTCTTTTTTACAAATGGGATGCTAAAACATAGATCACTCACCTAATCTGTCATGGTAGATATGGGAAGCCAAGAGGAACCTGAGTCAGCCCGGTCTCTGAGGTCCCAAATTGTATTTAGTTTCCTAACTTCATGCTGAACTCAATAAGAAATTAGTTGCCTAAGTAATTGTTCTTAATTTTTTTGGTCAAATCTCCAGACTTTTTAACAATCACATTCTAGATAATGGAAGGATTACAAAACTGTCCTTTTATATCAACACGTAAAATCATCTGCAGATAGCCTGCTACTAATTACTTGGATAGCGGTAACTCTATCAGACAACAAAACCTCTGTTGCAATCTCAGTTAAAATAACCACCCTCTCCCAACCAATGCAAAAGGATTGTTCAAAAGAAATATATCTTTGAGGAACAATTTTAATGCCTTGCTTGGAAGCTTGCTACATTTCTCAATAGATATCCAAAGGTGAAGTCCTTACACGTGATAGATATAAACGAATGTAAAGAGACAGAACAAGACAGAACGATAGAGATGAGTTTCTCTAAGTCACTGGGAAGAGAAGGGTCAAGGGAGGAAACATTTTGTTGTCTTGAAGTTGGTTTGAAGCAGTTTTTGAAATGTTTTATGCTTTAATAATATGGCTGGGGGAGTGGGGAGTTTTCGCCTAGAATAAAACTGGAAGAATGATTCACCGCATGTCTGCAACTGTTCCTTGATTCCAGTTAAGTTTGACACCACTAACACCTATGAGTCAGCGGAGGCTCCTTGGGATGGGCTTTGCCTGCCCTGTTTTGAGCCTGTTACAGTAGGATCTTTACCCAAGGCTGGAAATTGGCTTCCAGCATTGCCTGTGTCAGTTTTTCCTACCCACTATCAAATACCACCAGCCTCCACTAAGAGCAGGGATCTATTACTACATCCCATGATCTCTGCAATACAGCTGTAATAGTCTATACTTTCCCGTTCACGTCCAGGACCTCAATACTGTTTATCATCTCTCTGTAGCCAAGATAGCAGATGTTCCCATAGGGACTTTGTGACAGCGATGTTGAAGATGAACATCTGGACTGGTCAACATAACCTAAAAAAGGACAGCTGTCATAAACAGCAGCCAAGCCATGGGAAGGTTTTGTGTGTCATGCTTGAAGATCCCTGATTCTCCCTGAATTTTCATGTGCTCTATGCTTAGGTTTAGAAAACAATTCTGCTTCTAAAAAGGTATGATGTAATTTTGGGATTTGACAAAGTAGAAAATAAGGGAGCTCTTCCATATATGATGCCATGATTTTCACATCTTACAATACGTCTTTGTCTTGTTTGGTTCCAAGATTGCTCAGCTTCTGAGCAGCTTCAGCTTTCTATCTTGACTTGGCCTACAACTCCCTAGACAACTGTTACGACATTTAAATTTTTGGCTAATGAACGGGCTTCTATCTTCTGGAGCCATTTTCTAAAAAATGTGATGAGCAAATGGTAATGGGAATACTTGGAAGCACATTTGATTGATGTGCTTGCTACATTTATCCAGGACTAGAATACTTTACAGTAGTTCTCATGATTTCTTCTAGTTCTAAACCTAGTTGTATATTGTTTGGGGTTTTTTTTGCAGGGGGATGTGAGGTAATGTTATTAATGCGTGTCTTACTAAAGAGTCTTCTCTATACTGCAGTAGGACGTACTGCTGGCTGTTCTGCAAGACAAAATAATTTCTGAGAGCCATTTTTCTCCAGATCAGCCACCACCTCCCATCAAAAATATTTTATATACACAGCACATAGGCTCCTTCTTAAAAGGTAAATATTAGCGAACAATATTAACAAATAATTCAATAAATATGGAAGCAAGATCAGTTTAAGCTATTTGCCAATAGTGACAGCAAGTCAGCAACAGGTCTGGAACAGAAGACAGATTTTTTATGTGAAAGCAAGCGTGGATGCATCTTCCAGATTTCACTTCAAAGTATTCATTGCAGTGTGAACTGTTGGACAGTGTTAATGGATAGTCCAGACAAGAAAACCAACAAGTTTTCAGATAAATCTCTATGTCTGTAGTGCTTGCTCTGCATGTATAGATTGTAGCAAAATGACACGTAAACTAACACCAGCTTTGGGAATACAGAGTAAGGAGTTCGGGAGGCATTTGGCAGATGCTTAAACAACTCTGCAAAGCTCTTCAGAGGGAAGATTATCTGCTAAATTTTTCACTTTGCAAAAGGTGATGAGTAGTTTTCCATGTCAGTCAGACTGAGTAAGCAATCTCCACAGTGATATCACCTGGAAAAGCAATGATTAAGAGGTTAGTTAACATTCATGTCGATCATGTAAAGTCATCATTGCTGTGGTGATCACAGGTTTCTGGTGTAGAGGAACGTTTTTATTCCTCACCTGTTAGCTTTGGACTGAATTACTGCAACATACTTTGCTTACACCTGATGCTTTTCCTGAAGTGGAAGGCAGCGCGAGATTCAGGTCTCAGCTTGGAACCAAAAGCTACATCTTTCCATGGTACCTCATGCCCATGTGCCGGGAACCGAAACACTCATCTGTTGAATGCTGAGTAGAGTTTTTTCATATTGGGTTTTGTTCACAAATCCTTTAATGGGGTTGTAATTATTTATCTTGGTCTCTGTCTCTTCCTGTGCCATGCGGTTTACAGTCATGGTCGGAGCTGGATTCCCGTTCACTGATAGATGATACAGTTTTCTTTTGGAGACAGGGAAAAAAATCCACTGGCATTCGGCTTTCTGGCTTTCCAGAAGATACAGAGTAATTCTGTTGCATCTGACTTCAGGTTATGCACTAATTTTTCAGCTGCTGTTTCTTTGATTTATTATTGACTGGACAAAACCAGAGTTTCTAGAAGGGACTATTTCTTTTTTAAAAAAAAGTCAGCAGAAAAAAAGCATGTTTTTTAAATGCTTATGTAAAAGCTTTATATACGTCTTTGTTGCTTTTAATTGGCTTCAGAATTTGCAATCTCAAAGCCTGACACTGAGCACATCCTGCCTGAACTTACACTGCCCTTGAACGTCCATCATGTCTTCAAAAATGAGGGAAAAGTACATCAGTTCCTACAGTCATGCTCTCTTTCATTCAACAACTCAAACAAAACATTGTTTTAAAATGACAGATATATTGTTATTTTAAAAATATATACAGGAATGATTCCTATCTTGTCTGCTCGCAACTTGTAGATGTAACACTCTTAGCTTAAATTCTCTTTACAAGCCCCCAGAATTCTAACTATAAAAGATTAAATCTTTAGCAAAGAATAGTCTTACAAGAAAAACTGAGGTCAAATTCTGAAAAACAGTTCCTGAACTGCAGACTGGGATTTTCAGGTATCTTCAAGCCTGGCCACCCATCTCTCTATTCCTCTAAAGCTTCGAGAGGAAAAGATGGGAGCACACTAAGCTATATTACCTTGGGAGAAGGTCTTTTAATCTTTAAGGTAACTTTGCCAGTGCTGTAATTACTGTTCTTTAAGGTTGCAGTATGTGATAATTTTTTTGCAGGAAGTTTGGATGTCTCCATGTTAAAATATTGTTTTTGTTACAACAAAAAACCTCATATGATTGTTAAATTTGCAGGAAAAAGAGATTCAACAAACTGGTTTGTTTTGAAAGAGTATGTAAAAATAAAGTTAAAATATTATCAAAGGGCTATTTGGGAGGAATTTACAAATACTTCTGCCAAGAAAAATACTTTTGGAAGCTGATGGCAAGGTCAATATTTGAAGTTTTTATTCTTTAACTTTCTTAACAAAGTCTTTTCAGTACAAATAAAGATACCCTGTCATTAGCCATCCACTCGGACAGTCCTGCTGGATATTCTTTCTCATAACTCTAAAGAATGGTCGTAAGTCTTCATGAAGGAAGGCAAAATTTTAATATGACAAAAAACTATATAAGTGAGCTGGAGGTGAAACATTTGTTCCATTAGAGGGTCCTGTATTTTAAAAATAAATGGCCTTTTAAATGATGCATGAGAATTTCCCTCCAGACTGGTCTTGTGAAATGTAGGGGCTTTGTCTCTGTCGTGGTTTGGGTTGGAGGCCTTTTGGTAAATAATAGAGGTTTTTTAGTTCTCATTCAATTATTCCTTCAGATGCAGTCTAATATCTGTCTAGGGTTCCTTCTGGGGCGATGATAATACAGGAGGTGCTCTATCTTCAGTGCAGAAGAAAGAAACGTATTTTAGGAAAGGACATTCAGCTACACCTAACTTTTGCTGTCAGCTGACCTGCAACTGTTTTTTCCTCCAGAGTGAGCCAGCCAAAGGCCTTGTATTTCATCAGTCAATAAATCTCCTTTTAATTCTGTTGACAGTTACAGTCCTTGAAGGCATCTCCAGAGGGCTGAGGGCACGCACGTCATTGCCAGCCATTTGTGGCCAGGGTACAGACCAGCAGAGGAGAGGAAAAAGCAATCCTTCACAGGGTCATTAGAAAGTGTACATTGTCAGGGCTGTTTAGCACCTCCCTTTTCTTTCAAAGTGGCACATTAGTGAAATAGTGGTGGTACTAGCGGTGTGGACACTTTCTGCAAGGACCAGTATCATTCTTCCCATCCGGTATGGACTTTCTCCATCTATGTCTTTTAAAAGGGTGCTTAATACCCAAAGGTTTTATTGCAAATCTGTAAAGAACTATCTGCAGCCATAGCACAAAGCTGCATAAATACTGCCATTGTACTGAAGGGTTTAAGTGCTTGTTAGAAACCACCACTATTTATTTTAAGCACAAGGGCAAAGATTCAGAGGAAGCCTAAGCATGAGCCTTAAGGTGCTGATGAGTAGCTCTTGGTTTCTTGCCTGCCTGGGGATGGCTGAGCTATCCTGGACTGCAAGGTTAGGGCTAGAGTTTATTGCCTTGTATTGTACACTATGGCAATTTACGTCTGGAAACTTCTTAGGTTGTTGGAGGAAGTGAAAGATAAATTTGAGGAGAATGCTTGGTCTCCCTAATTATACACCCAGGTGCTTTACTTAGTTCAGAGGTGGGTGAACAATCCACTTCAGCTAAAGCAAAATACTTCCATATTAAATTATTGGTTATGAATTCAGAATGTGAATTTACATCAGCTACTGAGGTTACGTTTGGAGAAACCACTTAGGTTTAAAACTAAAATGTGCCTGACTTTTCCAAGTCTCTGCTCTTTATACTCCTGGGATTTATACCTTGCTCTTTTTTTTTTTTTTCTTTTAAGTTATCCATCAATTTTGAATGTTTGAATAATAAGCTAATAGCAGCTTTTACAGCTTTCATTTAGACAATACTCTCAGTTGTATGAGGAAAATCTATACAGGTACTAAGAAATAGAGCAGTTCATGCCTGTGTATCAACCTCAGTATTATCTTTTCTGTAACTGCTATTGTTATTAAAGAAGTAAATTGTTTTCTCCAGTCTAAGCCACAAACTTTTTTGCCTCACTGCATCAGAAATTGGAGTATTTGCCACAGAAAGTTGAAATTTCAGTTCTAGAGGATGTTGCTCAGTCTAAATGGCAGTGAAAACAACTCAAGCAAATTGACATTATTTTCCTCTGTGATCTGAAGGTGATTAATTCTGATAACTGCATTTGTGTTTTGTGATATTTTGGAAATGTCATTTGAATTTAGAAGACTTGGCTTTTTAGCAGTGTTTCTAAAAATGTAAATGGTGCTATTGAAAGTTGTTTCCAGGATACTATTATTAATAAAGACACCCTAATAGGAGACCAGATATTACTCTTCATTTTACAAAATGACTGTCTATGTATGTGGCTTACCTTGCCGTGTCTGGGGACTTCATCTATTGCAGATGCCTCTTCATTCTCTTATATGTCAAAATATGGGTTCCCTTTCGTAATAGATCAATATTTCATTCCCAAATTCACTTGAAAATTAGAAAGTTTGGTTTCAAAGGGAAAATGGTAAATGTTGTAAAATACTGACAAAAACACAAAAAAAGTCTTCAACCTTTCTGATTTTCTGGAATTAATTTGCCATCTCCTTCATTCTTCCTACTACCTCTTTACACACACTTAGCAGGAACAGTGAAGGGGACTGAGGTGCAGGATTTGATAGCCCAGACTTCGTAAACCTCTGCAGATTGCACTGCAAGGGTGGCAGAGACCAACATTTCAGTACCCAAATACCCTTGGAGTCAGGAAGAGGAAGATGCTTCCCAGGATCTTGAGCCCTGGGATCTTTTCGTGCATACCAGAACCAGAGGGCTCCTTGGTGTGCCTGAAATGGGCATCAACCTGCGGGGGGCAATTGGTACTACACACCAACTAAAGTGGTGATATCATGTCTGAGCTGGGCACAGAGAGCAGGCAAAGGGGGAAGATAGTTACTGCCCTTCATCCCCTGAGATCTGGCCGGAGAGTGGATGGAGCCAGTGTCTCTGAGGTGCCCAGAGAAAGGCCAGGAGGGAATGGCTGAGATTTGCAGCAAGGGAAATGCTGGTTGGACATAAGGGGAAAAAAGATCCACTGAGGGAGTGGTGCAGCCCTGGGAGAGGGAAAGCTCCATCCTTGGAGATGCAGTCTTTGAAGTAGCTCAAGACAGAGCTGGGCAGGGTCCTGAGCAACCTGACCTCTTTGGAGATAGCCCTCCATTGAGCAGGGTTGGACATGGGGGACACCGGCAGTCAGTTCCAGCCTCAGTTATCCCATGGGTCAATGACTCTCATGTACGATATCCAGATAGGGCAGAGGTGTAAAGGCTGAATAGAACATTCTCACACCCTTCAGAGGGATAAGATGAAAGAAGAGAAATGGCTCCAGAAAAAAGCTTTGGAACAGAAATCTTGTTCACATTATCAGGTTATAGAAAATACTCTGTAAAGTTCTCTTGTGGATGCACTTTTTGCAACATACAGTGAGAAATTAGTTGTCTTCTGAAAGTAGTTAATTCAAATCCTTAAGTCAGCAGCAAGCTTGACAATAGTGTTAAGCAGCTGAAAGCTGTTGCTATCTGGGCAATACGATTCTGGAAGCTAACTCCTCTTCCAATTCCTTATGGTATTGAGGGTTTTATTTTCATTTAAGAGTAAGTTCTTGCTAGAAAACATTCACTGTATCTGTAACAATGATATTATAATAAGTTTAAATGAGTGCAATTTTCTAAAATCCTCAAAAATATTCTATCATATTTTTTCTCTGCAAACTTTTTCCAAAAGTCGGTCTGCCTTTACTGTTTTTCATGTTCTCTCCCTGAGAAAAATGTAATTGTAGTGAGACAGGAGGAAATAAAGCCGTTCATATGTCAAGTGATGAACTTAAAGCTGAAAATACTCTGAAAACAAGACAGGTATAGCCCTTCTTAAACTGTCATATAAACAAAACTACCACAATCTTTAAATCTCATATTAACATAAGGCTTTATGAACATCAGTTGAGGCTTTCTAGTCCTCTGCTAGGTACACAAACATAAACTATCAGTTTTCTTAATTTGAAGTCCCATCTAGAAAGGAAGATCGTGCTTGGTAAAATGACAATTTAAATAGAAATTAAAAACCTGACTTTATGAAGGAGTCTGTGAGTAATGACTTTTTATACTGCTTAGGTTTAAAATTCCTCAGTAACAGTGGTTAAAATGTTTTAAGTGCTAAATTACAAGTTAGCTTCCCAAACTAATTCAAGTGGATAGTACAGTAGATTGCAAACCAAAGTTTGCATCTTTTCCTTGAGAGACTGGTCCAAAGCCAGTTAAAGCTAACTGGAATCTTTCCAGTGAATTCACTTTGGACTTTGGAAGATAAACAATATCTAAGTGCTTATGTCTTTTTAACCCTCTTCTGCTCCCATGCAGGATATGCAAAGAAAGGGGAAACCAGTGAGTGGATACAAGCTTGTGAGTATTGGGTCTGAGCTGCGGTAGTGACATGTGCTAAATATCCCATTTCAGTGGTGTGGCAATTAGTCCACACAATCTTCAGACAAGCATTGACAGCCACCTCTGTTACTGGATGCACAGTCCACCATTTCAGGCCTCAGATCTTACAGGGGCATTCGGTCATCCTCCACAAGAACAAAGTCCTTCCTTGGATCTGCCTCAAGGCACTTGCAACCCCCTCACCCCCCTGATTAACAAACCTGCAGAAGACACCTGCGATGCCCCCAGGATTTAGCTTCTCTTACTGGTAGCTCTAGGTGTCCACGTACCGAGTTTGAGCTCTTTGCTTGGCATGATCCCACTGCTAAGCCTGATCTTAATATTTCCAAGTGCATAAAATATAGTCTTACATCTTACCATGGAGCATGAGATTCTTAGCTCCATCTCCTTCAGTCACCTGCAGTGTGCTTTGAAGTCAAAAGGCTACCTGAAATGAAAAGGTATTTTTGGTGCTCACCTGTCTCATAGGTACAGGTATCATATGGCAATCAGCCAGTTTTGCAATTCTTTTCTTTTTGCATCAATGCAAATCAATTTTGCACAGGTAAAAATCCCAAAGCATTTATGGGAAGCAGGACAGGAGCTCTGGAGAAGCCAGCTTATTCATCCAGCTGCGGCTGGGTGTGGGGAGGAGAGGCAGCAGTGGGGGTCTGTCTCTATCAGGAAGCATCACCCCCATCCACAGCCCAGGTGCTGCAGCCCGTGTCCCCTGCTCAGCCCTTTGTATTTACACAGCATTTTACATCTGCATGGAACAGGATTGTGTGTGCTTTAGGTGGCAGGGAGGGTCCGGACTTGGGGAAGTGAAGAATTTGCATTGTCTCCTGCCAAAACTGCTGCGTCCGCTAATCGTTAAAGCCCTGTAATGGTTAAAAATGCATTACGTTTTAAAATGTTTTTGCAGAGCTAGAGGCTACCAGATCCCAAGCATTTCAGAAAAAAAAAAAAAGGGAAATATCGTTCTGAAATGCTGGACATCTGCATCCTATAATGGCAAAAATACAAGTTTAAAACTGCGCTCCTGTCTGCTCTAGCTCCAAGTCATGATGCACAGACTTATAACAATGAGAGTGTTTCCCAACACATTTCTTGGGATTTAGATGAAGTTCAGTGGCAATCTTGGCCATGGACACTCTGACGTAGTTGAATAATTGATGAAAACGTCTGCTGTGAAACGATTAGCTAGGCACCGAAACACACCGCCTGAGCGTGCTTCTTTCATTAGAAACACTTGCTCAGCCAAAGCCTGAGCCCTCCCTGCTGCCCGGCGCTGAGCTAATTGCCGCTTGCCTCACATGACAAACTTCTCCCCTCTTTCTTGATGCAAAACTGCTGATTTGGCTCCTTTTCCCCACTTCGTTCTTAAGTTTATATCAAGGGCTGGGTGCAATCCTTTTGAGGTGCCCAGCGTGCACGCTCACTCTGAGAGGGATTTTGGTATAGTACCATCTGATTTGTATGCATAATGTCTAAATATTAAATGTGAGTCCTAGCTCATTCTGAGGTCTTTTGTTTTGTTACTGTAGTTAACATTTTATTGTAGGAAGCCTAAGCCTAGCACCTCAGCTGCAATGCAATGAATGTTTATGACAAACTTCCCTTTCCCAGCGCCCAAATTTACCCACTTCCTAAAAAGCCCAGACCTTTACAGACTAATGCTTGTGGGCAAACCTGGACAAAAACTGTCTGTAAGTGTAAAGCAACATATACAATCAAAAATATGTAGCTTACAGGGTGAAACTATAATTATGTTGTTTCAAACAACTCCTTTCTGTCTTAACTGCTGGAGAGGTGGAGGTGCTAAAATTAGCTACAGCCTAGTTTTGCCTAATATAAGGGGCTAAAGTGTGGGACAGACATGAGGTTGATGTGGAAAAGTGGGGCTGTAACTTTACTGGAACTGGAAAGCTGGCCGTAACCAAGATGGTCTCTGGGCAAACACCTCTTATGGATTTCCTGTCCTTGGGTAAAATACCAAATCCAGATAAAAATCTCCTCCCTGCTTCAGGAAGCCTGCTAGTTCACCTGTGAAGGTTAGGCTGGGTGTCAGGACCTACTCCTGGCTTCTCACCCTGCTTGAGGGAGTAACATGGAAAATGCCCTTCTGCTGCAGGGCAGGATCCAGATCTCACTGCTCAGATCCCGGTCCTTGACAGCACTTCCTTACTTCAATATCAGCTACCTGTCAGTCATAGTCTTTGGAGCTGGCTTTCCAGGAAGATAAAGGTACTCTAAGCACCGAAGAAAAATCTACAGTCATCGACACTGGGCACGCAGACAGAGGAATGCTCTCTGGGCAAAATACAAAAGGCAGCAATAAAACGTCCTGCTGCTGCGAAGCGTTCCCGTCCAGCCTCATGGAAACCAGCCTAGAGCCGGAGAAGCCTGTCTGTGAAGGAGGTTGAAAATTTCACAAATTGAGAAAAGCTTGAGTCTATGCGAAGAATCTGGGTTCACCCTCCTGACACTGCGATAGGCGACAGCTGTGCCTACAGCACAGGACCTATTCTTGTCCTGCCCGTGGGGACCATGGGGTGTTTTGCAGCATCTTCACCACCCCACTGCACCAGGCAAGCCTAGGCAAAGCAAACTCCCTTCAGGAAGCTTTGTCCCCATTAACGTGCATGAGTGTCCAACCATGAGTTGCAAAGAAACAGTTGCACATCCACTTTCAAGCTCACACACTTTATTTTAGGGGGTTTAAGCCACTCTCATTATAGCTGGGAGCGTTTTTCTTGGTGTTTGAATGCTTGGGGCTGGCAAAACAGCCTCAGTGGATATTTGGTGCTTCATATATTTTCCATGCAAGATGAGCCAACAAGCCTGAGGCAGCTGGGGCTAGCCAAGTCCTCCTCCCTCTCACGCAGACTCATGATGTTCCAAGGAAGCCCCACGAGTGGCTGCTTGAAGGTGAGAAGGCAGCAGGGAAGAGGAAAACTTGGCTGCCCATTTCACTGCTCTTCAAATGGCTCCTAACACCCAGGAGGAGAAACTACAGAGGAAACCTCTCCCTGCATCTGCAGCCTGGCTAACAGGAGACCTTTCTACTCCGGCCCAACACGTGATGGTCCTTTATTTGGATGCAGCTTCTCTCCCACCCCCTCACCACCAGTGATGAAAACCCCCAAATTTGTCCCAGAAGCAGCGTACCTGACTGTGTGGAAAAGGACAACTGTCTACTGCGGAAAGAGATTGGGCTGTGGTTACTGACCCTGTCTGCGGCCGAGGGCTCTGCTGATGGAGAAGCCTACGTCCAGCCCTCGGCGATGTTCCCGCCTTCCAGAGGTGGCTGGCAGATGTTGCTGATGTCTTTGGCTGCCCCGAGTGTCCCTTATTCAAGGCCCTGCACAGAGTTGTCTCCTCTGCCAAGAGGTTTTTAAAAAAAAAAAAAGAAAAAAGAAAAAAGAAAAAAAGAATTAGACTTACATTTAAAAAAACCAGTTTGGAAAGTATGCTTAAAATCAACCCCCGTTTAAAAAAAATTAGTTCAAGATGTTGTCACTTCCCGAGCCAGGAGACATTGGGAGCACAACACAGGAAGCCTGTCCAGCCCCTGCAGTCCCCTTGGACAAGGACAAGTTATTGTAGCGTGGGTGAGATGAAAAAGGTTTCAAGCACCCAGACAAAATTTTCCTTCGTCTCTGTGCAGTGTATGTGTAACCCAGTCTGTGCCCTGCACTGACCAGGGGGATGTAAAAGAGATTTACAGTCCTTTTTCAGTAATACCTCTATGAACTCACCTGTTTTGGACAAATTACATACAGCAGCATATACCCATGCTGTGGTAAAGCCTATTTCTGCCATGTTGCCAGCAGGATGTGGCTAAAGAGGGCTGCCACAGACCCCCTTCACTCCCGCCCTGAGGCCACCCTCAGCTCAGGGCTGGGCAAGCTCCAGGCCAGTCCCTGGTGTACCAGCAGCGGGTGAAGCCCTGCAGTAGCATCACACCTGCCTGCATGGCAAAGCAAGTGCTGCAAAAGAGCTGTCAGTGTTTGAGGTTCCATGTTTGAGGTCCCTGTCAGTGCCTGAAAGCGTGACAAAGAATAGCTGAAAAAGTCAGCAGAGAAATGCAGCAGCACAGTGCAAAGAGTGGATCAGACCGTAGGACTATCAGGTAGACATGTGGCAGGATGCTGACACCAAGTAATGCAAGAGGACAGCGAGCCAACCATGACAGACATAGGCATAATTAAATCTTGTAAGTGAGCAAGAATACTGCTCCATGTGTGTGTTTGCTAGGCTGTGATACATATGCTAAGAGCACTGAGGCATAAGGATAGAATCATAGAATCACAGAATGGTTAGAGTTGGAAGGGACGTTAGAGATCACCTAGTTCCAACCCCCCTGCCATGGGCAGCGACACCTCCCACTAGACCAGGTTGCTCAAAGCCCCATCCAACCTGGCCTTGGACACCTCCAGGGAAGGGTCATCCACAACTTCTCTGCACAACCTGTTTCAGTATCTCACCACCCTCAGAGTAAAGAATTTCATCCTAATATCTAATCTAAATCTACCCTCTTCCAGTTTAAAACTGTTACCTCTCATTCTGTCTCTACACTCCCTGATAAAAGAGTCCCTCCCCATCTTTCCTGTAGGCTCCCCTTAGGTCCTGGAAGGCTGCTATAAGGTCTCCCCGGAGCCTTCTCTTCTCCAGGCTGAACAACCCCAACTCTCTCAGCCTGCCTTCATAGCACAGGTGCTCCAGCCCTCTGATCATCTTTGTGGCCCTCCTCTGGACTTGCTCCAACATGTGCATGTCCTTCTTATGTTGGGAGCCCCAGAGCTGGACGCAGTACTCCAGGTGGGGTGTCATGAGAGTGGAGTAGAGGGGCAGAATCACCTCCCTTGACCTGCTGGCCACACTTCTTTTGATGCAGCCCAGGATGTGGTTGGCCTTCTCGGCTGCAAGCGCACATTGCTGGCTCCTCTTGAGCTTCTCATCAATCAACACCCTCAAGTCCTTCTCCTCAGGGCTGCCTGTTTGTTATCTGTTATTCTGTTACCACAATATCTGTCTTGCAGCATGACAGTGTGATCACATTCGTGATTTATTTTAGAAGGGGGAGAGGAGGAATACCTTTTTGTCTTTACCAGTCCAGGATGAGATCCAAATCTCTTTAAAGTCAATAAGCATCTTTCCAGTGCTTTCATTAGGTTTCATCACATATCCCGATTGCAGTGGAGCAAACTGGCATTATTGTACAGGCAGATAAATATTCTATCACCTTCAATTAGCAGTAAGTTTCAGTGTGAGAGAGACATAACTCATATTTGGGAGTTGTAATGTTGTTTAATAACTCTCTGGCAACACTGGGAGGTACGTGCTTTTGGATGACTCCCTAGAACTGAACATCCCAGAGAGAGGAGAAATGTAAACTGGGATCTGCTGTGTGTAATATTGCTTCTTTTTCTTCTCATCTTTCTTTTCTTGTTCCTCATTTCCTTAGCCTGCCCAACCTCCCCTTTCTTTCTTTTATCCTAAGGTTTTTATTTCAGTGTGCCAATGCTCAGTGTGTAGAATATGGACTCCAAGGTGAATTTTTTTGTAACACAATTTTACGGCAACTCAAATTTGATCTTTCTTCATTTTTTAGCATTGCAGCTCTTTTCAGCCTCTTGTAAGTTAAAATATATGGTATTGTAGTGTGAAATAAAGGCTTAAAAGACACAAGCAAAGAAGTGCAAATTCCATTCTCAACACATATTTTCGTAACAGAACCATTTGTTCATTAACTTAAGGAATTGTATAATTTAATAAGAAATTTTAATTGTCTATATCTCTAAGTAGAACTTACAGAATTATTTGTTCTCAAAAAGATCTGTATAAATTTCTGAAGAATAACAAAAATGTAGTTTAAAGATTCTAAAATGTATTTTAAAATAACTTTTAAATATAGACTATTATAGCATTGAATCTAGATTTCCCAGGATCCTCTGTAGAAAGAACTGTGTTTCCTACTTCTAACGTTATCGAAGTCCTGACTTTAATTTTTGAAAATGAATGTCAGAAGCTAGGTTTCAAGTGAATTTGCTGGTATTTGAAATATTAATATTTTGGGTCTTTTTCAGGGGTGAACATTTAAGAAACCACTTATAAGTGCTTAAATATGAATTTAAGAAACTGAATTTTCAAAGTGGAGTGACATCTCTTTGGCTTCATTTAACAATTTTTTAAAAAGATTACTGGCTGTATACTAACCTTAAATACATATCTATACACAGACAAAGTTTAATTTCATAAAGTAATTTGAACAGACAGAGGTATTTTCCCCTCTCAGTTAAAGACAATACGCTGCAGAGGTTGGCAAACACATGATATTTGCCTCCTCCTCAGGTTCTGGTAGAGGAGAAAGCAATCATTTTCTCATTTAAGTCAAAAAACCCCCTGTTTTATCCTCAGCTGTAGGAGTATTTGCTCCATATTTAAGTAAATTAAATGCCTGGCTACAGACTGAAAGGTTTGAATTTCAGCTCAGTTAATAATGATAATAATACCTCAAGAAATCAGTTTTGTGCTAAAGGAAGATGAAAAAAAGATCTAGGAAATGAATTGCTACACAACATAAGATCTGTATCGCTATCCAAAGGGAAAATCATACCATTTCTTGTTAAAATATGTAGTATGAGGCAATAATATTGCACAAAAAGAATTTGAGTTTGGGTGCCTACATTGGGGAACTTAGTGTAATTTCCTTTAACAGCAGTGGAAAACAGACAAGCTTCACGTAGTCCAAGGCAGGTGTCAACAAAGTTACCTGTATTGCAGGTGGGCAGAGACATTCCTGTTTAGTCAACGAAGGTTATAAATAGGCATTTCGAGAGACTGATTTGACTCCTCTTAAAGCAGATTTCTCACCGAGGTCATACAGCTCACTCCATAAAGTACCTCTTTATATTTACTGCCTCTAAGGGGAACTGAGATTGCACAGCCAGATGTAGAGCTTCCCATGCTGGTAACTAAGGTTGGCTACAATGAATCCTACCAAAACTGTCCAGATTGCACACGTAGCTTTGAAAATATCAGAGTGATTTTTAATTGAGAAACATAAATCCATAACCTTTTTTGGGGTGGAGTTTCTTTGTTTGTTTGTTTGAATTTTGGGGTTTTTTTTTCAGATGCTAAGCTTAAAAATTCCTGCAGAACTGAAATATTTTGTTTATTTTCATTAGAGAAATATGAAATGAGTTAGGAAGTCTTTGACCTAAATGACTAAATGCTTACATAGGTTTTCTCCAGAAGATAGAACTGAATGTAATTGTGCTTTAGGTATTTTGCAAAGTATATGTTACTTTTCAAATTAGATGTAAAAAGAATTTCTAATCAGTTATGTATGTCTGCTACCTGTGGCTGCTTTGCCCTCTCTTTCATAGGCACATCTGCACTGTGCCTTTCTGTCATTGAAACAGAAATAACTCCTATCCAAAGTTTCTTCCTAAATTGAAAATGTAGGCAAAGACCAAAAAGGAAGAGATTAAGCATAATTTCTATCACTACAAATCCATTCAAGCCATAAATAGCAAGGTGATTTGGTTTCTTAATGCTTACCATGACTTTAAAAATAGTAGTAAGGAGTCTCCAGTTCTGGAAAGATGAAGATTATTAAGGGTTATGAATACCAACCAGAACTTAGATGTTAGAAACGTATAAAACAGGCCAAAGCTGTGCTGGCTCTGAAGAAGTAAGGGTTGCTGAGTTCATGCCAGAGAAATTCTCGTTTCAACAAATCATTCCACGAAATCCACTGTACCTTGTCTGTGTGCCAGCAGCTTTCACAAAGGCAAGACATCGCAGTGGGACATTTTCCTGCTCGCCCCATGGAGCCTAGTGCTGAGCACTGAGTAAGAGCAAACATGCCGCATTTCAGACATCCAGTTCAGACTGAGACGTTGCATGCTGCGTGCGACAATGGCAAAAAAATGGACAGTCCTTGCCTGGGAAGGCAAAGCTTGCTCTGAAATTACCTTAACGGCCTTGGGTTAGCTTTTGGGCTTGAATTTGGAGGTGCCTATTCCCAGCCCTCTGATTAGAGTTTGGGTCTTATTTTGAATTCATTCACCTTGAACAGATGTGTCACTTAGTATCATGATGTCCTGGTGTTAGCACAGCGTTATGCACTGGATTTTTCATTAGGTTATGTCAGTTTTACTGTTCTGGTTCAGGTCTTCCCCTTGGTGTCCTTGCAAACATCCCTGTGCCCTGAGATTGGGTCCTCTCAAGGCATTTCCTCCAAGTGGAACTGGTTATCCAGATTATTAACAGAGGATGCAACAAACTACATTGTATGGAAACCTCAAGCAATAGGGACCTCTTGGATTAGCACGCTTGCCTGTATATGCACTACAACTTGGTAGGCCAAATATTAACTTTTCTGTTTGTTGGGTTGGGGTTACCTTTTGTGGTGCTTCAGGTGCATGGCGATTAGACTCGTGGGGTCTGCGCATTAAACGGGACACCCAGGCAACGTCACGGAGCCCATGAGTGATGCTGATGAGCACTGAGCTGAGCACGAGTAAAGAAAATCTAATTTGTGCCAAACACCAGCTTTCACAGCTCCCAAGCCTTGACCTTATGACACGTAGTTATTGGCAGAAGGCTGCTGTTTGCTTCCACTTTCTTTTTTTGCTGGAGCCGTGTCTTTAATAGCAGTGAGTGCCACCCCTGCGTGGTCTGGCATGTGCTCATTAGGGGATGCTGAGCCCCCAGCAGCCTCCTGCTAGGAGTTCATTAATTACAAGAACAGAAGCGCCACCTGTGCACTGTGCCAGCGTGTGGCTTCCAGGTCTTTGATGGCGTGTGTTTATGCAACTGCGGACAGTGCTGGCGTCTGCTCTGCCTTGCAGGGTGACAAGGAAATGACAGTAAATTCAAAGGCGCGCTTGTCCACTGCTTACGCGAAAACATCCTGCTTTCATCATGCCAGAGAGGGGCCAATGTCAGCGCTTAATACTATGAGGTCACTTCACCAATGCCATGCCATATGTCCCCTGGGGTAGTTGCACAGACAGCCTAGCAAAGTTGAGAGGATTCACATTATGTGTCAGAGGTAGTTGACCAACAAACACACCACTGCTGAAGTCAGTGAAACCGGTCAGTGAACACTGCAGGTTACATCATGGGGAGATCTCTCATATGGCCTTTGGACCTCCCCAGTGCCCCCAGCCCAGAAGAGCTATTTGCCTGGATTTCACAGGTAGCAAATGGTAGGTAAGAGTCAACAGCTCGCTTGGCGCCAGCCAGCGTAGTTCCACTGGATGCTGTGGACTGACACTGGTTTGTGCCGTGTGAGGATCTGGCACACGGTCTTTTGGGCCTCCTGATTGCTGTGAGTCATCCACATTCCAACTGGAAAATAAACCCATTTTAAGATAGTTTAAAAATGTAAAATTAGTGCTTAGTTTCTTGACTGCTAGCATCAAACCTGGCCAAAGCACCTATCTGTAATTTTAGAATGTCTCGAGAAGATTTATAGATCTCATGAAAACACTCTTTTCTATCTCCCTGGTGATTTAGCCTTCCACTTGCTTTTTAACTTCAGTCCATCTTTAGATCCTGTGGAAACAACACTAAAGCTAAACACAGAATGAGAATGAGCTCACACCATCTGCAAAGACTTCTATCCTGGAGATGACGTATTTAACTTAGGAAGACACCTACCAGGGCAGCAGGAGTTCAAATGAAAAGCTTTCTTTAATAAAGGTATTTTAAGGGTGTATACAGTGATACAGAGCATCACACTTACTGATATCCTTGCCAGGATTTGCTACAAAGGAATGTCAAAATAGAAATGAGTTTCATGAGCAGATGTCAACCTTTTTTAATGTTAGACTGAAACAAAGCTTTATAGGAAAAGGAAAATAGAGGAATAAGATTGGAAAAATGTAATATAATGATCATAGCAGTGGTGGAAACTTCTGAACATGGTGTTATAACCATTGCGTGTAAGATGAACAGTCTTCTTAACAATAGTTCCTATGTAAATAACCACAGTAATAATGATTAGTGCTTCATACTTGGCAATTACATATGCTATCCTTGTAATGTACATGTATGTATAACATGCATCTGTAATATAATATGCTGTTTAGAGTGAGGGGTGAGGTGTTCTCAAATGCCATCTGAAAAGGGATCAAGCATTTTAGTACCATAAAAGGAATGTTTACAATACACTTGTGTTTTACAATACTTAAAAAATGGAAGCAGTGGGATGGAGTAGCTGGAAAAGCAAAGTGGTATGAGAGAGCTTGGAGGAGAGGCCAGCCATAGGGTTGGTAGAGAAGGAAGGACTTTTGACAGGAAAATATAAGCTTAAACTTCAACGGGTGGCAGCTGAGCTCTGCAGCTACTGCAGATAACTTGAAATAAAATACTAGGAACTGTAGAGCCAACACTCCTGTGCTCTTCCGAGAATTGCATAAATTTAGGACACCAGTTTTTCTTCTTAGTTTTCCACTCTTCCAGAAAGATATTTCACAAGGGAAAATCAAAAACCGCAATGAACAATGAACAAATAAGGAGCCCAGACAATTTCCATACTGAACCTGGAACCAAAGATATCTGATAGATTCTTTCATGATGCTTCTTCATGACAATCTGCAGATTACAGAGCCCTTGAGGCTCCTGCTGCTGAGCATTGCATTGTCAAGCTTGAATTGTCTGCTGGGATGTCTGCTTTCCTGTCGTGCTTGCCAGGAAGACATGTGGCTGGAAGTCTGATCTGAAGCCGAATGCTTTATTTCTGTTATCTGATGCTACGCAATGGGTGAGACTAACTTCTCACTGTCTGTAGAGGAAATAAAAAAAATGGACTCCCTGGTTTCATCTTCCAAGATCTGTCTGGTATAAGAAAGATTTGAAAGTCCAACTAAATTTTCCTTGGCTCCATACTTGCATAAAATCACAGAAAGTTTAGACTTTTAGTTTTCTAAAAAAATTAGATAATGCAGTACTCCAGGTGCTCTTCACAGAAAGCTGTCTTACAAGTATATTACCATTACAACCAATGAACAAGAGCTATATTCTTGAAGGCATTCTCAGACTCCCTTTTTGTAGCCCAGTTAGCCAATTATGCTACTCCAGCAAGCACGTTGATGGAACCAGGCGCTTTTATGCAATAGAGGTCCCTGCTGGCTGGAAGTTAGCCAACGTTATTCCAGATGATAAGAAGGGCATGAGGGAAGACCCAGGAAAACACAGACCTGTTGGTCTAACCTCAGTACCTGGAAAAATTATGGAGAACATCATACTGGGTGCTATTGAAAGGCATTTAAAGGACAACACAATCATCAGGTACACTCAACATGGGTTCACAAAAGGAAAGTCCTGTTTAACTCCTAATTTAATATCCTTCTACAATAAGGTCACCCACCTAGTGGATGAAGTGAAGGCAGTGGATGTCGTTTTTCTGGATTTTAGTATGGCTTTTGATAC
>VFFE01007164.1:120408-157171 GCA_008921705.1 Burhinus oedicnemus | reverse complement strand
CTTCCCTCCGTGGGGCACATGAAAGCCCTGCACTGGTCCCCACGGGGCCATCAGGCACTGAGTGAGCAGCGTCCACATGAGCAAACCCCACAGGTACTCCGTCAGGCTGGTGAGGTCTTTCAGGGATTTGCATTGCCTGAGAAGAAATGCTGATGTTTAGGAGCCTTTAAATTTGGATTTGGTGCTTCGTGTCTTTTCTGTAAACCCATAAAACAGGCTGAGAAGGGGCAGGCAAAGATGGTTATCCGTCGTCTTCCATTTTTTTTCCCTTCTTTTCTTTGCAGTGTGGTTGACTGATTTCTGGACTACCACTCTGTTGGCATACTTTAATTTTGCCTTGTCTCACTTCTTTTTTCACCTTGCTCTTCCATTGGTGCTTCTCTCCCATTCTCGCCTATGTGGAACATGAACCTTATAGATTCCTTAAAGGCATTTCCCATCTAGAATGTCCTAGCAGGACAGAAACAGGGAAAAATGTCATCAGTGAGCTTTCTCCCCTGATAAGGGACACTACCTGTTCCCCACAGCCTGCTCTGTGTTTAAGCAAGCACGTTTGATTAAAAAAATCCCAGGACAGATCCTGTGCTGCCATAAAACATCATCTTTCTTTGGAAATCTGCAGAGTACCAAGCGTACACACAAGTAAAGAGACCCCATCCCTTTGACAGGACAAGGTTTGTAGGAAGAGGCAGTATCTTTCATTAGCTCAATTGGTATGGTTGGAAAAAGTAGCAAACGTTAGGCAAGAGCCTCTCTTCAAGCCCACAACAGTAGCAATATCTTTCAAAGCTGAATGCCAGTATTTATTCAGAGTTCAGTCCTTGTGGCAAGTTGCATTATTTATTTACTTTAAAGCAGAAGTTCTAAGGCTGAAAAACTTTAGCCTAACACTACAGATTGCTTTATAGATACAGCTTTTGTTTCACTACAAGTCTTTGGAACTTCCTATATACCATTTCTTTAATTTAGAAGTCAAAATTTTCTGCTGATAACTAAGTTTTACATCCTTTCTGTAGAAGCATGCTGGGAGAAAACATCTGGTTTTTTGTCCCTCTATGAGCTATGGTCACGCATACAGGATTTAGTACAAGATACTGCTTTAATAAAGTAAATGCAACACAAGCTGCCCAGCATAGCTCCTGATTTTCCTTTCCTTGTGGGGTATTTCTTGGAGTGAAGTGTCTACAGCCTCTCCAGAGCCCCTTCCGCAGAGTTTTAACACTGTCGTGGTACTTGGTCGTCACTTGGGCCACCAGTAACAGGATCTTTGCTGTCACTCATCATTACTTTCAGTATTTCCACCCCCTGTGCTCTTACCAGTGCAAGCTGCTGCCCGCACCAAGAATGTCTATGGCTGTACAAGTCACCGAGTATGAGATATTACAGCAACAAACAAGGGCTGCTACCTAGCACCAAGGGGGTGGTAAAAAACCCCAAGCTCAGCATCCCTGTGACAAATTACCCCATCAAAGTAACAGAAGCAGCTCTGATATAAAGAAGAAAGGAACCAGCTGAAGCAACCACAGCACAAATAAATTTTGAAATGGCACGGCAGTGGGAAGAGAGGAGGGGCTTTTCCCACCCCTTTGCAAGCCCCACAGGAAAGTGAAGACCCGCCAGCCATGTGTCTGGGCACAGTGAGGTCCCTGCTAAAAACTTGCTTGTCCTGGGGATTAGGGGAGGGAGAGGGGACAGTGGGAACAGGTTGAGGAGCACTGGCCACCACAGGGGCTGTCACAAACTGCTGGATGGGGGCAGGTGGTGTGGGCACAACCCCCTGCCAGCCAGGCTGGGGTGGCAGTGGTGGGTGGGAGCGATGGGAGCAGGCATGCTTTCTCCATAGAAAAGAAAACTGAGTCCCTGGCCTGGGCTGAAAGATAATTCTGGTGCAGGGAGTGCAACCCAACCTTCTCCTTCAGCATGACATGGGCTGTACGGCAGAGCTGGCAACTCAGCTGCTGCTGTTTCAGGAATGTCAAAGCTGTTTATCAGCACTGGGCAAGCGTGGGAAAAACTCAGGGGGAGAGCGGGGGGAGCCCAGCAGGCTTTCCTTTCCTCTCCTTTCCTTTTGCTCGTGAGCCCCTTTGCCTGGCGTCAATGAAGCCTGTGCTGAGCCCAATTCATGGTGACGGCTGGGTGTTGAGTGCATGAGCAACAACCCCACGCACTGAGCGAGCACGCAGGGGTGCAAAGGGTAAGCCCACACGTATAACACACACGCATAATTTTATTACACGTTGGAAGGAACATGAACCTTAGATTTAGGGAACCTTAGAGGCTGGGAACCCTCTGTGACATTCATGCAACTGCAGACCTCCACAGCCTGAGGTGAAGATGTTGCCCCAGCGCTACCAGTCAGGAAGACAAGAGCAGGTGGAAAGCAGAATTACTGTTCCTGCTTTGCAGAGTGGGAAAGGAAGGAGCCTGCAGCAGACTCCCACGGATGGGGTGGTGAGCAGAGTAATTCTTCTGTCCTCTGACGTGCTCAGTGTCTGCTCAGAGGCAGCAGGCAGCACCCCTCCTGAAAGCCACATATATCCCCGTAGCTAAACAGGGCAGGTCGCTGGTCACTCACTCATGCCTGCAAAATGTGTGCTGCTGGGCTATTTGTCCTTACTTCAAACAAAACGTCATACTGTAACTATATGCATCACTTCATTCGGTACACAGTTTCAGGCTCTGTGCTGAAACAGCCGTATCAAATCACACGAATCTTTACATTGAACATGTTAAACCAGTATTCAAAGTAATGTTTGGAAATTCACCCTAGCAGCTTCATAGCAGCACCTCATCATTCTTATCCTACCTATCTGTTGCTGTTTTCTGGGACTACTCACTGGATCATAAGCTTTTCTCCCTCTCCCCTTACCAAGCAGTAAATGCTCAGAAGTGTTTAAAGAGCCTTCCAAGCTCACCTCGTTTGCTCCTGTGCCTAAGAGCCCAAGTGAAGATTCAATCTGTATGTGTCCAAGTCCATGCTGTACATGCAGCCTCCTGGAAAGGTAGTTGAGGCAGACCTCAAGATCATTACAGTCAGGGACCTCCACCTTTTTGTGTGGGTGCTTTTCTGAAACATTTATTCCTCACGGCTAGGGAGCAGGCAACTAGCTGATGATTTCACACTGTGCCTTTCTGTCACGTGGGAACCTCCTGCAGCATGTCTCCAGTGCCAGTTTGTGGCGGAGGACGCAGGAGATGCAGGATGTGATGCAGGAGCCACGCTGAGCCTTCTCATCAATCGGGATTTCAGGGCACCAGCAACTGCCCCTGGGCCAATTCTGCTCTCACCTTTAGCCACCTACATGTAGCTCAGTTGGTCACATTTGGTTATGGCTGGCACTGCTCCCGCACTTGAGATAAGACTGCTGGCAAAATTACAGCGGTTAGATCTACATCAGATCCATCAGGTGTTTAGGTGCTGAACTCCCACTGCAATAAATGCAAGTGAGGGTTGTAAATGCCAGTTTGGAAGCGGACTCCACTGACATTAGGAAGTAAAGTGTGGTGGGAAACGAGATGCAAGGTTGCAAGGAGTAAGCGTGAGCACTGGAATGAAATGAACTTCAAGGTGGAAAACACACTAATTTCATTAGAGTGTCCCAAAATAAGAATATTGTATTGTTTAGAGACTTCTTGACTAAAATCCACTTTGACTATGGATCACTGTATTTCTTCCTACATTCTTCATGAAAGTTGGCATGCCCTGGTAAATGGCAGCACTTCCATGGTGTGCAGCATGGCTTGAGGCAGCAAAATCTGGCCCTAATACTAGAGTTAAGCAAACTGTTAAAATAGGACCTGAACCAAATGCCCAGATCTCCTCCCCAAACTCAAACTAAACCTGTTTTGAGATTCAGGAATGTTTGGTTAACTTTAAATAAAACAATGTTGTGTTTCTACACATCCTGCTTTCAGCAAAGCCTCCAAGCAGAAATACAAAAATACGGCAGGCAGGTCTATGTTTGCATTATTTCTGGCCCCGATGAAACCAAGAAGCACTGGAAATCTCACAAAACCAGCTTTGTCTCACAGGCTATCCAGCTCCGAGATACTGTCACTGTTACCCAGTAGAATACAATGTAACTCATGTACCTATCAATTTATTATTAATTTTTCAAACAAATTCCCCAGACCATCACAAGCATCAAAGCCCCATACTTACTTTACTGTGGCTACTTTGAAGTCCTTTTATGCTCATTCTTATTGAGTTACTGGCATAGTTGCATAAAGACAAAATGTCTCTTGTGGCACATGACAACAAACTGCTGCAAATGATAACAAAGATAACAAACCAGGCATACACATTTTGTGGTTCCTATTTGGTTCGTGGCTAAGGTAAAACACGTAATCCAAAAATTTTCTGATTGACATCTCTTTGACAACTCTCTTTATTGAATTTGCAGAGCATAAATATGAAGACAACAACATTGTTTTAGAGGTACATATTTAGCCATATAAAATTGCCCTGTATGTCATGGCAACATTTTTAAAGCACTTCCGTGTACCAGACTTTTGCAAATTCGTATTTAAAGGAACATTTAATGTTATTGCTAGAAATTATATCACTGTCAGCAAAACATAATATAAACACCCTGATTACTCAGCTATCTGCTCTACCACAACAAAGTCATCCCAAACGACACGATACCACAGCTTCATCTTTGCTAGCCAGGTTTATTATATTTTCCAGATTCTAACAAGACACATATTAAGAAATGCATGTTAATCATTGCCCTAACGAGAACAATATGCAGTTAACATTTAGGTTGTCACAAAAAGTACAGAAGGTGAGTACAGACTAAACGCACCCTAAATTCAAGGAAACCCAATCCTTCTTTCCACTAGCATGTTTCAGTGAAATGGTCATGTCCAAGAGAAAATTTTTAATGAACTACCTAAATTTTAGCAGGTATGTGTATATGCTTTCATTAGGCACAAGGAAAAGTAAAATACCATTCTGACCACAACTGTGAAAGCAAAATAACCACTGTACCACCTGCTTATATACAAAAGCTATGAGCATACAAAGCACTAAAAGCCTGTCCGGCATCTCCCCTCCAGAAATGGTGCAAGCTCTCAGTTTTCTGTCAGACATGGTACTATTGGCCAGTAAATTATGTATCCTATTTATGCAGGACTTCCTATCACTGTCAAATTGGATCATTTCTCTTCACTAGAAGTTGTCCTGAAAGATAAAACTGTTTGCAGGAGAAGAGTCCAGCAACCACTGAGGAAGTGATAGAACTTGATAACTCTGCCCAAAACCACACCAAACTTCCCTGTGTTGCACTGTTTTCAGCCAGACAACTTCTGGAGCAAACTACTACCCAACATGTATAAGAGGACAAGAATCTGGTTTTAAACATATTTGCACATAATAAATAAAATGCATGCCTAGACTTACAGAACACACCAATTAATTTTATTTGGTAAAAGTGCAAAACCCATGACCATTCCACACTTCTGAGGGCCTAAAGGTGCATGAAGATTTGGTTTGAATTTTCTAAAGCAAAATATGTGCACTTCCCATGCTTGTTTTGGTTAGTTAGTTATTTCCCTTAAGGAAACTTTCACTCTGCCCACCAGAAAAGGATGTGGAGATAAGGTTTGAAATGCTGGCTGAACAGCAAATATGGCAGGCATCAATGGAGTGGGTGCAAAAGAAAGCAAGATTGTCATTTCTGCTTAGATGGCAGTGCCTTGCAGTCCCACCAGACAGAAGACCTCTAAAACCTCTCCCTCTCCCTCCCATTCCTCCTCCCACCTTTCCACACTGGTCACACAGCTCTGTCTTTCACTCTGTCCAAATCGCCAGGCACTGCGTAAATGCTGATTTAGCCTTTACACCAAGAACAGCTTTTTTTTTCACTTCTGCCTGGAATTATAAAGGTGTTTTCATACTCTTTGAGTAAGGAAAGACTTTTGAAAAGAGGTACGAAATATTAAAGCCATTTGGAGTGCAGTACCTCTTAATTTCTTTGCATAGGTTAAAAATAGTATTGCCTTGAAAAGTGGGTGCTAAAGTAAAATATGATTGAAAAATACCTCATCGCACCCTACTGGAACACTTCAAAGTGTATGCAAGAATGCAAAATGCATTTCTTGCAAAATGCAAGAAAACTTTGGCTTGCTCTTTGGGGGACATCCCTCTCTCTCCTTCCCTTCCTTTCACATCATTCTCTCAAGAAACAGAAAAGGATTTTTTGCATGTCAGCTAGCATTACACGAATAGAGCTACTCCAGTTTCTTTCCAGAAGGAAAAAAATAAGCTCAAACATTAGACTACCAGCTTCCTGAAGGGCAGAAAGAAAAAACAAAACAAAACAAAACAAAAAGACCACAAAGAAAAACAAGCCCAAGAGAATAAGCTTCCATACTTTTGGTGTACGTTGTTTAAAATGGGGTATTCTTCGCTTAGGGATGAGGTCGTACCCAGGACATATTTCCCCTTCCCTCAAGTCCCCAGAAGTAACAACAGCAAAATCTAGCTTTTCCTTCTTGATGTTGCCATTACTGCAGTCTGCTTATGCTTTGTCTTCTTGGAACAATAAATAATGAAACCTTTGCAAAAGGAAAATCAGCCACAGCTTAAATAAATAGTATCTATAAATGTTATCTGTGGTAACTATATAATACTGCAAGTGCATCACTGAACAGATTAATGTGATGAAAGAGATCTTTTGTGTTACATATTTTACTCAGTTAAATGTTTATGTTCTCTTTCAAGTGAAAACTTACAATTCCCAAAAGAGCAACAATAAGCTTGAAAAATCAGGTTAGACGTCAGCAGCTGACTATTAATAACCATCCTCTTGGCTAATATTTGTTTGCCCGGGGCAGCCAGTGTCCATAATCAGCATTCATCTTTCATCTTCCTCAGCTGGGCTGTCTGGCAGGTGCTGGGTGGGGTGAACACCGAGGGGTCGGCAATGCCCAGCTGTAGATCAAAAAAGCGAGTGGAGGTTGTCACGCTGTAGTTCTTCGTATAGGTTTCCTGTACGGGGTAACAGTCTTTGACTGTGTAAACACCAACCCAGGATTCCACTGTAACCAAGCAGAAATGTAATTATTTTAGATTACGAGAATGAATGAATATGTCACGATGATGTCAGTCCAAAAAATGGCCGTTCCTCAAGCAAAGCCTATAGGCTGGAACTGCCTACAGTTCTGTCCATATGCGTGGCAACAAGAAAGGCCATAAAACTGGTATAATTTGGACACCACAATGAATGATCTTAAACCTGAACATGCTGGTGTCAAGTACATTTAAAATCATGATGCCGTCACGGCCTCGGTATGTCACCTTTCAAGTATACCTCTACTAAAGGACCGTCACTTCTGCTTAGTCCTAAATTTAGTTGTGTTCTGCACAAGTCTGATTTCTCTCACCTCTCATGCCACTTTCATGTCAGCACTTACTCACTTCACCAGTAAAGCAATGAAATCCCCTGTTCTCCCAGAAGGCAGATTTTGGTGCCATCAGCTTGGGTAGCACAGGGACATTTCACCTTACACTCTGTTCCTGACAACCTGAAAGAGGGAATTACTGAAAACCTGTGGTCCATTTCATAATGTTGGTTCTCAATACGGCCTTTGACACTTTAAAACACTTAGTCCCCCCAACTATGTGGGACATCCGATTCCTTCCTGTGCGCAGGATGTTCTGCACTCACCTACCCAAAGAAGCACTTGTCTTCTGCTGTGGTGGGGACTCCTCTGCATCAGAACTGACAGCCATAGCATCTTGCTTCCACAGCTTTTGGACCTCTAAAATCGTAACTGCCATTCTTACACTGATGATAATCACCACATCTTTAATCCAAATAAACATGACCTTGCTTCATCTTTTTCCATCTTACTGTCTCAAGCACAGACAGTTTGTCTCGGAAGAAGAGGAACATTCCCAAACACAACTCCAGGGCCTGTCTCTTCTTTTAACTCATTCCTTCTGTTTACCACAGAAGGTAACGGACAATCCATGTCATTGTTATGTTCATTTTTTTAATTCTTATTCCTCTCAAACATTTCTATCAGTTCAATAATTATTTCAAGACTGCACTCAATGCTCATCTCCTCCACGTATGTGATGTAGCAAATCTGTCCCTTTTTTAAACTTCAGTTTAATTCCACAACATGCTTATCTCAGAGGTGTTCTCTTGCTCTCTTCCCCCCTTGTCCTCTGCCATCACCTCTACTTTCTCCACTAATCTATTTCTGCAGTCAATACCATTGAGGTGGTTTCCTTTGAACATGCTTCACTTTTAAAATCTCACTTTGAAATCTCTTTTATTTATCCCATGCATCTCTTCTGTGATCTTTCTTTATCCCTTCCATCATACACCACTTCACCCAGTTGGTTCATGTATTTCTGACCTCTTGATAATGGAAACTCATGAGGTTAAAATACAAAATTACCTACTGTGATCATAAATCAGTTCCTCTTAGTGATGCCTAGTACAGATTTTTTCCAGTCCCAAAGAGGCTTATTTTCTCCCACTCAGCAGCTATCAAACATACTTTCTTTCTGTTCTTCCAGTACTGCATGATATTCTGCACCACAATCACATTATTGCAAATAGATAAGCTGTGACATGAAATGCACATATAGTATCAAAAAAAGGGTGGCAAGCTGGGCAACATTTGAACATACGTCTCCAAGGCATCCTACTATACCAAAACAATTCGGACATCAATGAGTTTGGGTTTGAGTATCCAGAAATGGAGGATTCTCTTCCTCAACAAGTCTTTTATCAGAATTTTGAATAAAAAAAATAATGCAAAATATAATGCTACCAAGGTAGCCTGTATCTCCACTGAAACTTTCATAATTTTAACAGAATTGTAATTTCTAGAATACAAGCCAAAATTAGCTGAAAGGTGGACGGGTAGACAATTTTAAGACATTATTCGTCTGAATGATCATACAGAAAAACACTGGAGATACAAAATACTACAGGATAAAAATCACACATCATTAACTGAAGGTATCTGGATATTAAGTTTCATAGAAGTTCCAAATATACTGGATCTGAAAAACAAAATTCTTGGAGTGTGTGATAATTTGCCTCTTGTAGAATACCAGAGGATATATCGACCTAGTTACAGAAGTCTAACGATCTTATCCTTCATTTTCTACTTCATTCTTTCTACTTTTATTCAAGAAAGAAATATTTTGCCCTGGCTAAATGCTCAGGTTCATAACCAGGCTATATATTAGGTGTCTGCAACCATAAGTATTGCATTAGCTGTATAAAGCCATAAATTTCATGGGGGTTTTAGAATTATTTTTATAGTTGTCTGGGTCATCAGTAAACCATAGACAAAATTGAAGCCAATGTGCTAATAAATTGCTATGCATCCAAAACCTAACATACTCTACCTTGGAAAATTCAGCCTACTTTCTTTTATGATGCAGGTGTTCAGCTGCCAAGTGCAGAACTAAGCCTCGCAAGCAGACGTTTCTTACTAATGTACTGGATAACGAAACTTAGGTGCATATTAACAATGTCCATTGCTGCAGAACCAGGTAGCAGATGTATTCTGTAACATTCAATAGTAGTGTGTAGACACACACTGACACCTGCTTTGTTTCTTCTATGCCTGTTAGCAGAAATATGATACACACTATGCCCCTAATTATATTGCCAGTTCTTCTCTAGATAAATTTTGGGTACAGGCTGCTGGATTCAGATGCAAGATGATGCTGTTCCATGCCAAAATCTGTATGATATAGACCAAAATGCAATCAAGTCCCTTGGACGTATTTGATCCTGCTGAGATATGAAACATTCTCCTAATAAAATGCATTGATAATAAAATGATATGCTGTGCATGGGGTATATTTATTATTTCTTCCAGCAAACTTTACAGAAATATGGAAGGCTGGGGTGAAAAGTGAACAATTTTATTTTTCCCTGGGTAGCAGAGACAATGATTATTATGAAGACGAAACAAAAGCATGCACATACATTTCCTGGCTGGTTTTCTGTCAGACCATTCCTGTACCATAATTTCATCTCCAGGTCCCCCGATGTAGTACTGATCTTCGTAAGTTGAATTGGCAGGAATATCATATGGATCCCATGGCTCTGTCAGAGCAATCTTCGAGCAAAGCTTTGTAACTTGTTCAATCTGAAACATCACTGCATCTTTATAGAGCAATATATACTCAAAGAATCTGAAACATTAAAAAAAAACCCAGTTAATATATATAATCTTTTTCTATACTAAGCAAGGAGCATTGCTGATAAGTAAGCTTGCCTTTGACTTCTCAGTATATGACCATTTTCACTTGCATTAAACTTTGCCAAACTTTGAGAAAGGCTAACCAGTTGGGCCTAAATTTCCCATGCTGAAAGTCTGTCTCAGCTGACTCTTTCCAAAATAAATAAATCAGCCTGAACTGGTTCAGCCATTTCTGAGAACAACAGAACAACTTTTCTGAGAACAACTGAGAGAAAAACATGTTATTATTCCTAGTTTTGTTTTGGTTTTTAATAACTGTTTCATTAAAAAGCTCTAGTACCTCCATGTTTTGGAGAAAGGACTTGAAATTTGGCAGGGGAAAAGTTTTTATTAAAAGTTGTCCAGATTTGGCTAAGTTATAAGACTTTGAAAAAAACTGCGTGCACAGGCTGGATAGATTCAATTCCCCATAAATGTGGTAGAGCCTTTCTCTGTGCTGGTTAGATGTGGCATCTGCCATCCTCACAGATGCTCATCCATGGCAACCCATGTAGCTTAGTGGGACATGCCCGTGAAGGGGGAAGTACGTGGTCTCAAGTGCAGAACTGAGAGGCTCTCCCTCCTAATGGCAAAGTTTCTCTCTGGAAGCCACCAGACCCAAGGAAGTAGTGAAAGGAGAAAGCAGAGAAGCAAAACAGTAAGGCAGAGATAAGGAGAGGTGTGGAGATCAATGAGCTTGAGAGGTCAGTAGGAGAGGTCAGCAAAATGGATAGTTAATACGGATTTAAAAACAATTTTCTACAGAGTATGAAGTGACCAAGCCCTGTTCTGAGGAGAGATGATGAACCTCTTCATGGACATTTTCATCTAGTTACTAGTTATAATAGCTGGGTCTACCACAAACACTGTGACTTTGCTTTCATACCTATAAAAAGGAGCTGCTATGATCCTTACCTTATACCTGGAGACAGAAACAGAGAGAAACTAAGATCAAAATTATCAGAAGTATCAGCTGATTTTGAACACACAACCAGAAACACCACAGGCCTACCTTCTCCAGGGTCCTTAGCATTATCAATCAGATGATGAGTTGTTCAAAGCACAACTCAAAGGATCCTCATGGGTGCTCTACACCTCTTGCAAAGGAGAGCCAGGAGTCACCCTCTAAACCCCCCAAAACTGTCCACTCATTATTAGAGGTTTCCTGTGAATATCTCAGCTCAAGTATTTGGCTACAGCCTACTGTTATGCAGACTCTAGAGAAAAGGAAGGGATGGTATTAATTCCCTTGAACAGCTTCATCTTGCCTATCTGTAATAGGGTCTCTTTCCACCTGTAATTCCTTGCCTCATTCATGATGCTGCCTACATTTCCTACAAAAAAATTGGCTTGGGTGTCCTTTGGCCTCTTCCACTTCACAAACCTGATGGTAGCCCCTCAAAGTATTCATCCTCTGCCATCAGCAAGACGGGAAGCTAGTGGAAAACAGTGCATAAACCATGTAACTGAAGAGATGATGCACAAAAGCAAGAGGGGACCTTCTCTGTGGTATTTCCCAACTCCTGCATGTTTCTCTTTGCAATCTTCACATTCTTTTGGGGAGGATGTAATGTTTACATAAAAGAGGGCTGACAACAAAACAATTTACCGTTTTAATTGTTGCACTACACAATTGCATCAGACAGGAATCACTTCACCCACCACTGACACAGAGGCATTTAAAGGTTGCACTGTAAGATGTGTCTAAGCATGGTTAAAGGCATCTGAGCAACATTCCCATCACTTCTTGAGAAGTGTGGGGAACACAGGCAGGCTAAATGGCATTAGCAAAACTGAATGGTGACGAAGAAGGTAAAAGGGGTCAAGGAAGCTGACACGAGGCAAGCTGGGGCATACCTCTCACGCATGACCTTGCACAACATGGGAGGTAGCTTGTCCCGCTTTCCGTGAGGGAGTCAGTCACTGGGAACTTCCCACACATTAACAAGATTCACACAGAGAGGCTGATGAGCTGCAAGATTATATATTAGCATCCTCAGGGTAAATCATTCTCCTGCCAGTATCTTAAAATATTCCTGCTTCTGTAATGACTCGTACCAACCTAAGTTCGCCTGCCATATTCTTAGTCAAAGGCGATGTCTCCACAGTTGTGATATGCTACTGAAGAATTCAGTATATATAAACTGGTTCCTTACGTAAACCCAAGCCTGTAACCACATAAGGACATACGTAACTTTTATATCATGTTCAGTCCAGAGAACGTACTCACAGGAACACTAAAATACACTTATTTATGTGTTTGCAACCAGGCTCTAATGAGTCAACTACTGTTCAGCTGGCTCCCCAGCAGGTCCCATAAAAGCGGGATGGGAAATGCCTTACAGATGAGTCTATAAACACGTTTGAGATATCTGAGTGGTAATAAAGTCATTTTGTGAAAGAACAAAAAAGCAATATGTAAGTGAAGAATTACAAACTACTGGGAAGAAAATTTAAACAATTACATTTCCTTTTTATTTTAAATCTTTACTTAAAACTTATTTCACGCAGAAATTTTATTTGCATTTTTAACAATAATTTTTTCATGTTTTCTTTTTCCTTATTCTTTCCTTTATAAATTATTTCATGAAATAAATACCTTTTGTTCTACGTTTTGTAACCTGTGAATTGATATCACTGCATGAGGGACACGTGCCACCTTTACTCAAGTGAAACAGTAGTTCAAACTTCAATCTGACAAATGCACGTATTTAACTTCCAGCACATGGAAGCAACTGTGACTTCAACAGATCACCTGAATACTTGCAGAAGGAGGGCCACAACCCAAAAAAGCCTACTTTCTTGACTTTGCCATCTTCCCTGCAGACAGCAAGATGTGCATTATGAAACAACAACGAAAAGAAGAATTAGAAGAATCCAAACAAATCAAACTCATCACCAAGCAGAGCAAGAGGCTCCACCACCTACTTGGTTCTGGGAGAAGCAAAGCAAACCTATGTGGAACAGACACCAGTCATATGATTTGATGCGCTGCTGGGATGAACTCGGCAGCTACGGTGGCAGGCACACAAGATGAGGACTGCAGAGAGCGTGGCTCTACTCACTGTGCACGGCAGCACTGGGTAGGCAGTGAACATGATTTACACTGTCATTATTCAACCCAGATGTACCTCACACCCAAGTTTTAAAGAGAATTGCTCCTGTGTGTGTCCTGAAAATAGCAAGCACAGAAACATAAGATTACACAGGATCTGAGTTTAAATGCATATGAAATGTGAATGGTTAAGTTGTTGTTTTATAAAGAGAACTGTTTACCAGCCAAAATTAATAACAAAATGTGCATGAATATAAAAATGACAATCTAGCATATTTTAAAGCAAAATATTTAAAAATCATTTCCTCTTTTTTTTTTTTTTTTTTAACCAGCCAAGTCTTAAGTATACTGCTTCTATTTGTTTTAGGTGCCTGAGATTTCATTGGCTGCTGGAGGGGAAGCATACACTCCTGAAAATAGGTCTTGGCAAAGACACAGAAGAGGAAATAATTTTTAATTAGTTTGTTTTTTCAGAAAAAGTAACATATTTGCAGCCTGTGCCCACCTCTAATATTATTTTTATAATAATTTCATTCCTTAAACTGTAACTTCAAGAAAGCCCCAACCTCTTCACTGGGCACCTTCAAACAGATTTGGAGAAGTTACTTGGACAAGTTACCTTATTTGCCTGACTGAGATTATTTCCCTTCCTTTCCTATCCTATTCCATCCTGCCCTGTGCTATGCCTCACACCCTTTGTACACTATGCCCTTAATGGGACTCTCTCATGGCCCTTAATACACCCTTTGTCTGTGCCTGAAAATGGATAAATTCCAGCACATAAAGACACACACATGTTTTTTGTTCCTGTGCTTTAAAGAATTTCTTAACACTGGACCATATCCTGCGCAAATAATTCAATTGACTTTGCTGGAAGTAATCGTGTCAGACAGGTGGGATACACGCTGCATTCAGTACTCTCTTCTCCCGACCTAAGGAAAGTATTTTTCTGAATAGGAGACCGTCTGAGTTCAACACAAGGGCAGAATACGATGCCCACACAATCACAAGGCGAAGCACTTGTGTTGAGGACACGCTGTGAGGAGTGGCTGTGCATCCAAATACCGTCCTACATCTGAGATTCCTCCTGAAATTTGGGGAGATAGTTAGAGGTGCCTCCCAGGAAGACAGCCCAGATAACACAGAGACACACTCTTGGATCCTCATAAATGACTGAAACCAATTCTCCAATGATTTGTCTTTTGAATGGATTATTGTTCTGCATGTTATGACTGCAATTCAAAACAATGAATTATTTTTTAATATTTGTCCGAAAAAAAAGTCATTAGACTCAAGACCGTGCTACCAGCTCTGCGTCAGGTTTGCACAGAGTCCTGCCAAAAAGTGCCCTATGCGGGGGCCCTTCCCAGCTGCCAGTCCTGGCCACCACCTAGCACATCTGCGTGACCCCCAGGGTTTACTTCTGCACTTCCCAAGGCTTCCTCATGAGCGTCAAACCTAGAAGGAAGGAGTTGCTTGCTGTCCAACTGCCTTCATAGTGACTCAGAGGAGCAGAAGGGCTGGCAGTGGCATGCCAAGACCCATGTGATGTATTGAAGCACATCAGACAAGGTCATTTGCTAGAGAGAAGCAAAATAATGGTCTGAGGCTGAGACTGGGTAAAAGACATTCCCTGTGTGCTACATCTGGCTCCACATCACTTTGCTCTGTGGCTTTGGACAAGTAACTTAACAGTACCGGAGCCTTAAAATGCGGTTCTTGTTATTTATTTTTTGATTGCTGTAGCACTGAAGAGACACTAATCAGGGAGGCATTGTATTAACAAAGAACAAACCCACAATTCCTGCCTCAAAAAACAATGGAACAATGGTTCTTGTAAAACAGACTTTCCTTTCCTGCAAAGACATATGGGGCTTCATGCATCCAGGGCTTTAACCTGTTGATTCAGTTTTCCCAGCTGCAGCTATTGTATTCTTAAAACTTCCACTCATGTTCGCCAGGACTTGTATTACCTAGTCATCATTATAAAGCAATTGAAAAACGAAAGCAAAATTTTATGTGTGGTTTGTATCAGAGATATTGTGTTCCTCAGCAGGGAACAGTATTTGATATTTAAGATATCAAGTTGAGGTCACTGCAATTATTCCAAAGCTAACTTTGCTTTCTCTTTTGAGATTCATTGAAAGCTTGAAGCATCTGTCTGCCTTTGTGGTATTATTTAATTCTTTGCTGGTTCTGTTTGTAAAAAGGCATTTTTAAACACTGTGAAAGAAGTTAGAAACATTTCTAACTAGAAGAAACTTCACTAAAAATATCCCAAACAAATCCTCTGTTCTAGTGTGCACAGACAGGTACATCCAAATATGTAATTCTTGAGTTATCTTGTATCCTCTTGACAACATACCCCCCCAAATTTTCATAACAATACCAATATCTTTTACGCATTTCTTATTGAACAAAGATGTACTGGGAGAACGGGAACCTTTACTAAAAGGATGACTACAAAGCCTCATCTTCTCAGCTCTTCAGATTAAGAACATTTTCCAGGGAGCAAAGCTGCCGAGCAGACAAGCAGACAGTTGATAAACACTCATCAGGTCAAGAACATTCATCTGCTTTTGGAAAGCTCTGGCGAGCTCATTTCAAAACTGAGAAGCATTCGTTTTTCAGTATATTTCTGGGAACTCCTTTCCTCTTTCCCATGAAGTTTTCGGTAATTTCAGACTTGTGTTTTTCTTCTGGTGTATCAGACCTCAACAACAACAGTAATTTACCATATTTGATCTCACATGTTTGGCAGCAGTGCTGGACTATGGTATATTGTACAAATACAGTATTGTGCAAATACATGTGACAGCAAATGTAATCTGATATTGTGTAAAAGCAGTATTTTTCAGTCTGACTTAAATCACTCACAGACTGTAAAGGCCTTTTTTTATTTTCAAGGCAACCAAGCCCCCTGTATCAGGTATCTAATTAGCAAGGTATATGAGGAACTTTGACAGCACCACCAGTTTCCAAAGCAGAGAGAATCAGGCAGTTTAAGTCCTGTCAATTATGAAGGTCGTGTAAAAAGAAAACCTTAAATATAGGAATCGAAAGCTAGAAAGTCAAAGCTACACCAGCTAAAGGATGACAAATTTTTGTGACTTTAATTATGAAACTCAATAAAAAGACCTATGCAATGTCATATTCTTTTAATTGTTTTCCCATAAATTAGATTAGCTACTTTGGCAAATACTAAGGGAAATTAAGTTCTTCAGCAAGAATGCCGTTTCCCATGCTGTCCCCTTTTGGCTATTTGACACTCCATAACAGTCAGTCTGATCCACCAAGCTGCACCCCTGAGAACAACGCATTCTAACTGAAGTTGAAGTTCAGGAAAACAATAAAGCATTGTGTTTAAGGGAACCGTGTTTTGCAAGGGGCTAAAAGATGCTCTGTCCTTAATAGAGAGCATCTGTGTGTTTCCCTAAGTAATGGTACATTCGTGAATTGGAGCCCTCGGCAGACAACGGCATAGCTCAAAAGAAAAGGAATGGAAGTTGTGGCCAGAATACCATAATGCTTTCCAATGAATAAATGGAATCATCTTCTAGGGAATATGGTATATACTAGTAGAGCCATGTAATATCAAAATATACTTGAGGTCAGAGATTATTTTCCTGTTCTGGGTTTGTAAAAAAGTCTAATACAGTGAGGTCTTGCTGCCCTGAGTAGGTTAATAATAATAAAGGTTACTGGAAAATCACAGCAGGGCTTACAGGAGACCAAAAAGAATGAGGAAGGCCAGGACTCACCTCTCAATATATACTAAAGACCCTTAGCAAGGACAGAATAATAAGGAGAGAAATGACAGAGGTACATTATCATTTATTTATTATATCCTCATCCTCTCATCCTGTATATTATATTTAGGCACTCTATGAGTTTGGAAAAATGTAAGAAAAAGGAAGCAGATATTTAACACAAAGAGAGAGCCAGAAAAATCATGGTTACAATGATTGACAGCAATTCCAAAAAGAAGAAAAAGAAAAAAAAAAACAAACCACAACATAAAAGACACAGCTACGTTCCTGTTTTTAATTTTACATCTAACTGTCAGGTTTATCTGGAGTTTTCACACCTTTCTCTGAATCAGGCTCAGAGGCAAGATACTAAGTTGTATCTTAGCTCTGCCCCAATATGATAATATCTCTTCTGCACATGAGAAAGGCATGGCAGAATGAGGTCCCTAATCACAAATAACTAAGCTTTAACAATCTCCTTTTCTAGACGCTTAATTTGGAATAAAAGAATAACAAAAAATAAACACCACTTTTTCAGTTAGGATTGGGCACTGCACCTTCACATGCATCTTAACTTCCGTATGTAAACAGAGAAGGATCTTCAGATACCATGAACAGGGACTACATGAAATTCCAGAGGCCTACACTGCTCTTCACTGAGATTGTAAATCCCATCGTGCATACACTTGGCCAATTCGTTGCTCTTCATTATGCATTCTTGTATAAAAAGTAATCACAAAAAAGTCTGAGGAACAGATTGCCCTTTGGAACAGATGGGGAATAGGTCCCTGTTCTGATAGAGATAACTTTTATTTCATGATGGAATATTCCCTGGAAAAATTTGCGAGGATATGCACTTGTACCAGATTACTTCCCCAAGATGTAATGATTTCCACCTTCCATCGGCAATGATTTCCTTAAGAGGGATGATTCAAGTCTTTCAGATATCTGTCCAATGTAAAAAATAAAAAACACTAGGTCTATTTTCAAGGGAGTTTGGAAGTCAGGCCAGCTAGGATAATCAGACAACACAGTTTGAAAGCTAAGTACACTTTAACTTTCTAACATCTCTATCCAGAGACCTGAGTATAGCTTATTTTTAAATAAACTTTGTGAAAGATGGAGATTCACTTCACTGGAAATAAATGCAACCTGCAGTCCTGGCACTGCACTTCATTCTCCCTCCCCACCTCCAATGTAAAAATAACTTCTTCACTTCATCCAGAAGTCTTTGTGCAGGTCTTTTTCTTCTTCCTTCAGCAGCTATCAATCAAAAGTAATATTGTTTGCTGAGTGCATAAATTAGTGACTGGATTCAAATACAAAGAGTTGGTGAGTTAAAAGCCCAGGTGGACCTCACTGAAAATGTGCACCGTAAAAGAATTATGGGAAAGAAGGGAAAGTCTGTGTGAGAGAAAACATATCATTAGGGGCAAATGTTAATTGTTCCATGGCTATAAAGCAAACAGCATTTTGAACACATGCCCACTGAGATGTGGTACAGTAGACAGTAATGACTTAGAAAGGCAAGTTTACAATTCTGGGTCAATTAAGGAGGTCATTTATTCTGTTCTGCTTAGCCCTGATGAGGTCAGGGTGGTAATGCTGTTCCTGCTTTTGGATGCCACCCTTAAGGGAACAGATAAACAGACTGGATATAGTCCAGAGAATAGCAAGAATGGTGTGATGTTTAAGAAGCAGGACCTATGAAGAAACCAGGCATGTTTAGTCACAAAAGGAAGACTGAGGTAGGACACATGATAAGCTGTCCAGTATATGAAAAGCTAAAAGAGAGAGCAGCCCTGAGGAGAAGGACTTGGGGGTGTTGGCTGATGAGAAGCTCAACATGAGCCAGCAATGTGTGCTCACAGCTCAAAAAGCCAACTGCATCCTGGGCTGCATCAAAAGCAGCGTGGCCAGCAGGTCAAGGAAGATGATTCTGCCCCTCTACTCTGCTCAGGTGACACCCCACCTGAAGTACTGCGTCCAGTTCTGGGGCTCCCAACATAAGAAGGACATGGACCTTGTTGGAGCAAGTCCAGACGAGGGGCACGGAGATGATCAGAGGGCTGGAGCACCTCTCCTATGAAGACAGGCTGAGAGAGTTGGGGTTGTTCAGCCTGGAGAAGAGAAGGCTCCAGGGAGACCTTATAGCAGCTTTCCAGGACCTAAGGGGGCCCTACAGGAAAGATGGGGAGGGATCAGGGAGTGTAGCATTAGGACAAGGGGTAACGGTTTTAAACTGAAAGAGGGTAGATTTAGAAAAGATATTAGGAAGAAATTCCTTACTCTGAGGGTTGTGAGACACTGGAACAGGTTGCCCAGAGAAGTTGTGGAGGCCCCATCCCTCCAAGCGTTCAAGGCCAGGTTGGATGGGGCTTTGAGTAACCTGGTCTAGTGGCAGGTGTTCCTGCCCATGGCAAGGGGGTTGGAACTAGGTGATCTTTAAGGTCCCTTCTAACTCTAACCATTCTATGATTCTATGAATATCAGTTGTGCTCCATGTTACCTGAAGGTAGCATTCGAAGAAAACAGCATCACTTTTAGCAAGGAGGGTTTAAGAGATCCTCTGAAAACACCTGTATGTGTAAGTGCTGCAGGTTTCCATGGAATCTTCTTAAGCTTCAGCTTTTACAAGAACTGGTAAGAAAACCAAGGGTCAGAGACATCCCAAACACAGCTTTGCTGCTCTGGGATGGAGGTACAGGTTATATGGCAGCTCAGTGATCTTCCCAGCCTTACACGTAGGTGATAAGAGAATATCGATGGCTGCTCATCTCTTCTGATAACAGACAAGCTTCATCAACTAGTCCTGACATTTTCAGTTCTATGACTTGGATCTTTGACACTACCTGTCCAAAAGGGGATCACTTTCTGAGACCTCTCAAAAGCAATGGTGGCAACTATTCTTCAGCAGTGGGCTGAGCCTCCATCTTATTTCACATGGGGAGCCTGTCGATTTGAGGGATGGTGCCATCTCCTGCACACTGATGAGCCTCAGCTCTGTTTGCTTTTACAGTTAACCCTAATTACACCATCACATTGTTTTCAGTGCCTGAATGAATTAAAGACAAATACTGTCTAAAATCAGGACTCAGGAGGTAGGATTCAAGTGATGCATGCTCAGCATTCAAAGGGAATAATTAGGTCAAACAATCTATTTGCTCTTCACAAAACTGCTGGGTTTTTTTGTCCTATTGAGTTATTGCGTGTTTTGTTATTACAACTTGCCAGTAACTCACAACTTCTCTGCCTTTTGTGGGGCACTTTCAGCAGTCACCACACACATACTACTTGTAGGAGTTCTCCATAAGCAATATCCATGATGCATCACAAGATACTGGTAGACGTCAGTATGTTCTCAAAAATCAGCTGGACTGCAAATACATAAACAATTAACACATGAATAAGAATTTCAAAACCTTTCTCTTCAAATTATTGAGTACATGCCTTAGGGTACACATTGCTGTATTTAATGCAGAACCATTTCACAGATTTATCTTTTAGTCCATCACAGAAACAACAGTTGCTGAAGACATAGCAATCAGCTAAAGTAAGCAAGCATGGCTAAGAATACATTTCTGTTTTTAAGAATGTTTATAGCCATTTTAATTGTATTAAAAACCTGACACATTTATTTTTCATTCAGGGACAGTTCTAAGAAGAAGTAGCAAGGAGGGCAAGACCTGTAAATAATATTGGTATAAATATACTGCACTGGCACAGCTGAAAGTTTTCCATTACTCAGGAAAAGGTCACTAGACCTATTGAACATGTTTAGACTACCCGTGCTGCTTAAAACATGACAGAAATAGCTTTACCATTTAGCATCTGACACAAATACAAACTGAAGTACTTAGCAAACAGGTATGCCTACCTAATTTTGGGGTGTTTTCCTGACACAGAGCCCAGTGTCATACATACACTGCCAGGGAGCCACAGTTTTCTTTGAGCTTTTCTTAATCAATATGAATTCAGAACTTCTGTACATGCCAAAATTATTTTCCTTTACCATCCCTATAACCATAATAAATAGGAAAATAACTCTTGCTTTTAAAGTACAAATGACTTTATAATTAATTAAAATGTACACAGTGTCTCATATTTGTATATTGTAGTTTTTTTACTGTTTCTAACTGCATTATTTTAATGGGCAAGCTTTTCAAAACTGACAAGTGATTTTGAACAGCTTCCTATTTTGGATGTTCAACGTTTCAAGATACTTGAAAAGGGCCAAGTTTCAGAGGGACAGCATTCAGTATTTTCTAAAATGCAGTGTCTCAGTGTAACCATTGCAAAATTGAGGTGCCCAACATTTTTAGACACCTTTTTTCTATTCAAAGAATGCATAAGAAACTCCTGAATTCTCTCTCTCCCCAGAGAAGTGCATCAGCAGAAATCACTTGTCTGCCCATCAGATTTTCCCTCCCATCTCTCATGGCTCCCCTGGCTGTCAAGAGACAATTGTTGTTTCCACATCGTAAGAGCAGATCCTCATGTAACTGCTGCTGTTTACAATTTCCATCTACCAGTTATGTAATCAGAGATAAATCTGGCTCTATACCTCTCTTTTTCAGAATTGTACATTAATCTGACCCAAAGCCCTGTGAAAGCAGACAGAAAAGTTTCACTGATTTTTACAAATGTTAGATAATGTGTTTACTAGCCATTTCATTTAGAAGAAAAAAGATGCTGAAAAATGTTCAAAACCTAACATAACTATCAACTTATTTCAAATGGGCAATCTGAGGAGATGGTGGAAGGCAAACATAATATGTTTTATGCAGTCTCAACTCCCCAAAATGTATATCCACAAGTTTAAGCTGACTGAATATTCTGGCTTTCATGATATTTCTTGTTCTCTTCTTTATAGTGTTCTGGACTTTGTTTTTAGGCAAAGTAATTAATACCTTTCTGTCCTTAACTACAAACACTTAAATTATTTAAAACATCTTTTTGTCATAAAAAACCCTCTTTGGGGCCTCAAAAAGTAGTAGTCATTTGCTGCAGCTAACTTGACAAAAAACCTACAGCTCTGAGAGTGTGGAAACTCAGAAAAATGAATTTGCTTATGAGAAATCTTTGCAGCATTTTCATTTATCCCTTTGTTTTCTGGTCTCCTGTATCTCTTGGGGTACTTGCCCTCCCAGGTTCTCTGTGCTGCATTAACCCTGTAGTTGGACTCATTCAGGGAACAGGAAAGTGATTTCTGAGGGAGGGAGCAGGTAAGGAGCAAAAATTGTAGAGGAAACTCTCTCTGGACAAGATGGTGATTCGGTTGCTGCTCACTTCTTCTTACAAAGAAGATATCTGGGTGGAGGTACGCCCAAAGCCTTGAGCATGTCCTAAGAGGAGACCTGTGTGATATATCACTTTTCTCACCCTGGAAATCCTCCCTATTCTTAAAGCTTTACAGGGCAGCAAGCAAAGGCTATTTTATAGCATGCTGTTTGTGAAAATATGGTCCACCTCCTCCAGCAACCTGCTCATCAGCGCTGCCGGTCTCTGGGCAGGAGGCTCTCTGGCCAGACATGCACTGCTGTGCTCCTGTGGGTCCCCTTCCCGACAGTGTCCCCAGCGGCACGGGTCAGCCCTTCCCAGCAGAGCCAGCCACCCTCCATCAGGATCAGTGGGCTTGCTGCTGAAGCAACCAGAGGAAGAGAAGATGGAAAAGCCCTTCTGCGCCAACGAAGGAGCCCCATGCTGCCACCGCCTGCCCCAGCCCTACCTACACAGCAGGTGTACCTCAAAGGCGTAGTAGCCAGAGGCTGCTATGATCAGCTCTCACAAAGCTTAACTTCTACGTGTGTTGCTTCAGTACAAACACATTGTGCTAATGATTTAAGCCAATTTTTGTCTTTATACTTGATGCTTGCTCATACACTATACTGGTATAAATATACTGCATATAAATATACTAATTTCCCAGCAAACGTCATGTGTATATTGTAATGATGAGATGCTCTCCCTCTTTTCATGATATTTTAAGTGATATTTTCAAAAATACAAAAATGATCTATGGATTTTTACAGCCTGAAACTGCATTCAAATATTTTGGGGGAGGATGAATTATGCAGACCAGACTGATTATCAATTAGCAATTGCAAACAGCAGATAATTCATTAGGCCAACACGGAGGATAATACTGGGTATTTAAAGAACACTTCCATGATTAAAAAAAATAATCCAAAGGACATTGAACACATTGAATAATGTTTATAGTTACTATTGCTACAGTATATAAGCATATCAGTTACAATAGGTATCCTGAAGAGACAGAACACAAGCTTTGTAAGTGAATTTTTCCATTCTTTCAGAGGAAGGAAATCCAGAGAACCAAACTGCGTTTCAGACGTGTCCGAAACACAGTAAGAGAGGAGACTCCACTTGACCCACCATGGATCCCTTTACTAGGCTCCAGCTAAGCAGTTGCGGTACCTGCACTGGGCAGTGACTCAAACAGCAGCTCGTGCCTCTATGCCAGCCTGTACGTCACTTTGACCTGGCTTGACTACATTAGCACGACCGATGTGACAGACTGCATACCCTGAACGTATCTAAATTACACCCAATTCTGCCTCCATCTCTAGTGGCCAAGTGTTTTCTACTTCAGAAGACTAGATTACTTACATTAAGGATGTAGGAACTCAAAATAACCTGCCATAAAGTCTTTAACCTGCCTTTAAGTCTTAAAGGCAATGTAACTAACCAAAAATTCAGATAACTATGTCAATAAACAAAGAATACATATAAATGTATTGAGAATGAATATCTACATGCTTACATTTGGTTTTGGAGACAGGCAGCCCAGAAGATCAGTTAAAAAAACAGCAAGTCTTTCATCTTCTGCTATGTTGAGGCAGTTAGATGGTCCCTTACATTTTCACTCTTCAACAACAAGGGGATAAACAAAATGCAAGGGGCATCTCTACTCTCACATCCTTACCTCCTTTTGCTCTCCCTAATTCTTTTTCCCCTCTATAAAAAAAGCACAGGAGACGCCATACCTTCACACTTTATCAAGCACATTATCCAAATTTGTCCCTTTCGTTCTTTTCTGGGACAGGGAGGGTAACAAAGTAGTCTGACTTTGCAAATCCATGTGTGTTTTTGTGCACAGGTATTTAAAGTGATACAAGGAGGTATCCAAGTCCCCAGATGCCACCACAGATAATAAAAATAAATGTATTTCTTGTACAGAAGATATAGGCCAACAAATCTGGATCTAATTAAATAGTGATACACTAATTTGGGAACTAATTGTAGTAAGAATTCCTCATCCTGTATGGAACTCTGCTTTCCAAATAATAAACATCCTCTGAGAATTACCATAACTGCACAGCATGAGTAAACTTTCCAGTGCTGGCTGCCTAAAAGTATGGCAGAATCATAAGTTTCCTGGCAAGAAAAGTATCTGAATATGATAAAACCACAGTTACAAATGGTATTAGGAGATACTGAAAGAATGAAAAATGAGACCTTTGTTTGTTGCGTTCACTGCATTGACTCTGTGCCCCACATGAGTGTTTAAAAACCTTTAGCACAGCCACGCACAAAACTGCCTTTGAAAAACTTTGGGGAAAATCTGGCCATTCCCCCTCAGAAACATTCATTTCTGAAACAACAGGTATCTGTACAAATAGCAGGTTTCCATGCAGACAGACTACTTAAGGAGAAACTCCCAGCTGTTCAGTAGCTAAACACTATACAGGTCTCACACCAGCTTTCCTGTGTAGGGTTTCACCAAAATGAATGGCAAATGCCAAGCACACCACATTTTTAGGAACCCTCTTATCTACTGAGCCATCTGATTTTCAGATGAAGCGGTAACCTCACCGTGAATTCCCACAAAGAGCTGACAGGAGGACAGCAGATAAGGCTTGCTAAGTGTGAAAGTACCAGAACTGACAGAGAAACAGATGTGCAACATCAGAGACTGAAACCTCAGTGGAAAGTCTTCTAAGTGGTTGTCTTCACTGCTATCTTACACCATTTTTTTCTGCAACTGTTACCACGCTCAGAATAAGAACACAGCAGAACAAAGGCAGAGGTTTTTGTTCTTTATCTTGCTGGTAAGTGGTGGAGGTGGCTAGGGGGGCTGTTTTTCTCACCCCATTAAAGCCTTCAGAAAAAGTAAGTTCTTAAAAAAAAAAAAATCTATTAGAAAATAGTTTGTTCCCAATAGACAACCTGGGATATTAGTTACAGATGTCATAAAACTTTTCTTGCTTTACTGCTAACTCCAGTAAAGCAGTTTACAGTGTGTTTTGAACATACAATCAAAAATATGAAATAATAATATTTGGCAATAGCTACAAAGAAGCAGATTCTGAAGAGCACGTTACTGCACAAAAAGTCAATCAACAAGGGCCAGTGAAGCCATTTTTGGAATGAATTACTTGTGAACTATTCAACTAACCAAAAGGTAAATATGCAGGGCGTTATCAGAATGTTATTTTTTAAATGGAGTAAAGAAACAGGGTTCATCATAAGCAATCTTAATATGTGATGTTGCAATACATATGGTAATTTTGGTCTTCTGCATTGTTTTGTTATCAGTCACAATATCACATTTCATTATGAACTATCCTCAGGATAAATAACACATGTAGAAAATAAGATATCCAGTAAGCATGCAATATTACCTTCCATTTGAGAAGGGCAAATGAGTTTAATGAACTTAAGGATAAGCCACTTCTTGGATATTTCACATTAAAAGACAACTTCAACTGCAATGAAGACATTGGTTTTCTTTGTAATTTAGAGAGGAGCTAGAGCAAAACAGTTTCAGCCTTCTAAGATCCAAAAGAAGGCAGCAATCGAGATTTTTACTACTATTCCAGAATTCTAGAAACCTTATGTGCTTTTACACCTGTAGCTTTTAGATGGCTCTTTGGGGACAGTTGGGTTGAATCAGACAGTTACGCAGTTCTACACGTATTTCCATTAAGTTTTGAAACATGTTCCTTTTTCATTTACAAAAAAATGCAGACAGAGCTCCAGGTTTACAATAATTTGTTATCTATCAATGGTATCTGATAATCCAAATCTTCTTAACTGTCAAAATCTTACAGGGTTTTTTTTTTGTCAGCCAAGAAGTTAATAGCGTCCTAAGATCACTCAACCCTGAGTTGTTTTATATGCAAAAGAAATAAGCTAGATACATGCAGTGTGGCATCTGCACATGTTACCGGTGACTTTTCCGTCACTCTTCCAATATGGCAGTGCATACCACTGACCTTCATCCACAGGGGTGATCAACTGAGGTAATTTCCAACCTATGCATCCAGTCCCTTCTGCTCCTCTGACATGGACACAGGGGCAGCAACACAGGGGATATCCAAGTGCCAGACAATTACTAAAGCAACAAGGAGCTATTCAGCAGGGAAAGGCAGAAGGCTGGATGGAAGTTCCCTCTGGGCTGGACTTGGCCCACAAAATATAGCCTGGATGATGCCAGAATGAAAGGGTAAATTTCATAAGGAATGAAAGGGATAAAATAGGCTTTCATGAAATGAATAGCTAAGTAGCTCCCAAAACATATGAAATCTTAGTAGCCAAAGACTGAAAAATAGTAACTACTACAGCGTGAGCACTGTACAAGAAGAAAGTGCTTGCCAAATTCATGTTCTGATGCCAGAAATTCTGAAAATCATGAAAATCTGAAGACAAAATCTGAAAAAGCAAAAATATGGTCATTGCTAAGTTATAGGTATAGCCCTACTGACTGTAGGAATGTTGCTAATAAAATTCTCAGAGCAAAAGCAAGAATTGCAAAAATTACTCTTACCTTATTCACTTTTTGTGGTACAAGGGAAGTATCTTTTAATAATCAAGTGGGACATAAAGCCAAATGTGTGCACATAACCTTCAAACGGATGATTAAACTGATTCTCAAATAAACGTTTGTCAAGGATCTGTATTTATAAAAGATGAAAAAAAAGTACAAGTTCAGATGAAAACAAGTGATTCTTTCTTTCTTACTACCACCTGTCATAAATTAGGTTTTGGACAAGGACAGTTACGCTGCTGTTGGAAGCCCCTAATTTACTCCTGGGTATGAAAGTATAAAAGGTACCAATTCTGGAAATTATTACACTGCTGAAAACAAGGACTGTCTCACATGTTGAGCCTTCTGTACTTTCATGCATGGGAACAAACTCTTGGAAGAAAATCCTCTCCCTGACACCCAGGTACCAGAGCGTGACCATGATACAGGTAAAACGCCGTCCTCCGGAGCCTCGGGAGGACACACAGTTTCCCTGTGGAATCTAAGATCTCTTGTCAACATACATGCATCTCCCCCAGGGCCATAAAATTGAGGCAGTAAACAAAAACAGCTGAAAGAAACAGGTCTGTTTGGCAGAGATGAAGAGAAGTTTCACTGGCCAGTGGTACCTTCAGGTTATGCAATGCCATGCCGGGCATAATGCTCCTTATTCTAGAAGAGCCAAAATATTGCACAAGGTGGCCCTGTTCCACCCAGACATCACCCCCTCCCCAGCACACCAGACACTATACCAGGCCTTAAAAACACTTTGGAGGAGAAAATAATTTCCCCTTTGAGTTAAGAAGGGCAACAGGTAAAAATACTTTGAGAGAGGAGAACTCGGCAAGTTGCTAAGCATGCAATTCCTTGCAGATCTACAGGGAAGGCCAAGCTGAAGGTCAGCTGAAGATGGGGATGAAGCTGGTCAACATGAGGGTCAGCAGCTACACAGATCCACAGCCCAGAAGTCACTGGCAGGATGGCCACAAGTCCGTTTCTCCAGAAAGCAGCCCTAGCGTGACAGGCATGGGAAAAGACTCTCTCCTCCAGTCATTGCACAGATCTGACACCTAAATCCTGGCTTGAGAAGAAAACCCTGTCCTATTTTCTACTGTGTTCATCCCTGAATTGTCAACAGTCCATTTATAAGACTGCATCAGTTTCTAATCTTGCACATTTATTTACATTCTTCTTACTCTTATCTCTTCACAACACCTAGCCCCAGTGGCAAGCATTCTTCTTTCCCAAAGCTCCTTTAAATTTAACCTTGTCCCATATTACGTGACAGATTAGTGTATTTATGCTTTTCTGAATAACTCAGTATTATTTACTATGCCACTGTCCTTTCCTGAATTGAAGCATCTTATCGTGTGAAGTTTAGCCATCAGCTCACAGCAAAATGAAGCGGGTGGAAGGATATTTGCACCCTACCTTTCAATTTTGCATCAGCTAATGACCTGGAATACAGATAAAGCCATAAATTACTACCGTTTCACTGACTTCACTTGTCTATGAAAATGTCATCCAGTTGAAAACCTGTCCCATGCAGTTAATAAATGGACAAAGCGTGTTGATAGGTAAAACAAATCAGTTCTCAAGCTGGAGAGCAAAACTTTCAGAGCAGGATGACCTCTGACAGTAAAAGCACAAGAAGAGCATCCTCTGAACTACAAAATAATAAACTCGTAAGATACAGAAATTCTCTTGTCACGTGAGCAAATTAATAGCTATATCAAACCAATGAACAGCAACAGTACGAAAATTAAGTACTCCAGTGAACAAATGGACTGCAAAATGAAATGCAGGGAAGGCTAAAAACAAACAAAACCAAGTCTTCTGTTCTTATAAGTAAAACATCCTGCCTCCTTCCCTGAACACTTCCTCTCCTCTAACTGGCAATCGCCTACCAAAATTCATCCTTGGAAGTGCTGGCAGAGGCAGGGTGTGGACCAGATTCAGAGGCACAGGTTTTATCACCACATCTTCTAATTCCACTCAGATGACACAATATTGAAAGCTGTCCACCACAGTTATACCATTGCTGTCACCAATAAGGCTAAAGGCTGAATGATGGTTTCAGTTTTGGCAGGGTGGACCAACCTCAGGAATTGAGGCCCAGTTTGAACTGGAAATGGAGAAATGTATTTCTTGTATATACCTCCCACATATGTTACAAATGTGCATTTAACATAAAGTCCTGGGACAAGATCCTTGTGCCAAAGGCAAAATTCTCATTGACTTCACTAAGTCTGCAGCCCTGAGTTACAAAAGTAAGCAAGAAGTAATGAAAAAAATCTTTTACTTGTTAACGCAAACTCTTCAGCTTTTCAGTATGCTCTCAACCGTAACATAAGCAGCTGCCATATCCAAACCTCTTCTCTTTCTGACATATTAAGGAAAATACAGTTCAACTGCATATGGAAGATAAACAGTGGAACTGAACAATTCAGTATGTCCCCTGGTCTTAGCTCTCTCCAAATTCCAGGATGCAGTGGTACCTCCTAAATCCTGCTCCTGGGAACACGCCGCAGCTGCTCCCCAGCTGCTGGGACAACACCGGAGCGTGTCCCCTCATCCTGCGAGGAAGGGAGCCCCAGCACACACCCACCGCTCAGCCCAGGGACAGCTACAGCCACAACAGGGAACTGATGGATGCACATCATTGGGATGAGACTCTGTCCTAAACCACCCTATCGTGGCATGCACTGTAATTGCAGTGAACCAAACTGGGATGGGAAGATAATGGAGAGCCTACAGATAGGAAGGATTCTGGAGAGTTACAGTGTGTGTATACTAACCGTGTGAACTGACAAATTTCTGGAGGCATTTCAGTAAATGCTCTCTTGAATACCTAAAACGGTTTTAAATTTCTGGTGCTTTTACATTAAGAAGACCTGGATATTTAACTTAAACAGATCACAACTGAAGGGCTAATGCATCAACCGGTAAAGTGTCCTTTGGATGCTTTTATCCCTCAGATTTCTCTGAAAGCAATGTACAGTCAGTTTTTTTCTCAGCTCACAGCAGTGCAAGATCAGCCCTAAATTAGAAGATTATTGTTTATCCTTCAGAGGAGATACTTTTTCAGACAAACGGCATTCAGTCCTGTGAGAATAGGTGTGATGTTGCCAGTTGTGCCATCTGAATTACATCAGGTCTCAAGCTGAATGGAGCCCAAATTAAGATCGTGAATATAAAGATTTCTTTCATCGTGTTTGTTTAGCTGTGCAGTCACGTCACCATCAACTGTCTGCGTGCTGTCTGCGAGAACACAACAAATTATGAACTTGAATTTCTCTATTTATCTCCACTCTAAGTTTCTACCAAAAAAAAAAAAAAGTAAAAACATCCCTGAATAAAAATGACAGTGATTTATCTTGTGAAAACACTGGTCCTCTGGTGTGAGCTACAGAAATGGAGGCATATTATATCTTTTTACTGTAATGTCCAATAGTACAAAACGAGCCATAAATTTCAATGCAAACACACGTTATTCAAAAGAGTTCAAATAGACAAGGAAGAGATGATAACAGGAAGTATTCCCCTAACTTTAAAGGGTTCAGATGGATAAAAGGCTTAAGCCAATATCCACTAGTATCAACAGCAGTATGCTGCCAGTGTCTATCATTTATCAATATTTTTTAGAAAAAAACACCTTCTTGATGAGAACAACTATTTTTTTAAGAACGTCCAGTCAACAGTATCTATAACTGATGTGACAGTAATGACCTCATTGAGCGTCTGACAGCAGTTTCTAATTGCACCAACCAGCACTCCAACAAATTATCGGTTTGGGGTCACTGGACATTGCTTATCTACATTTTCTCTCCAGCTTTAATGGGTTTTGTGGATCCTGCTCTTTCAAACTTAAAAGCCAGTTTATTTTTTGCAGTTTGGGTGGGTGCTGTGTTTTGGTAGCGTATGAAACAGCTCCAGGCTACTTAACATAAACAAGGGTTTTGAGAACACTACACTAAACAGAATATGGCATCTGAAAGCAATGGATCTGCTTTATTCATACTTTGTTATCTTTTTTTTTCTCCCCCCCACCCCGACTCTGACAAAGATGTTGCTGTCCAAGGAACTTCTCAAAAGCATAAAACACAAGACAGCAAAAGCACTGCTAAGCCAACAGTTCCCAGCTTCCTCCGACAGAGTCCGCTTGCTTGTTAGTGCTGCAGTTCCATGGCTGAAGACTTTCAACCACCTCCCCCTGAGCAGTGTTTCCATCTCTTCCCACCCAGCCCACCTGTAACAATGAAGGCAATTAGCTTGACTGCCTCCCTGAACTGGTCGGCCTGGCCAACCTCCAACAAGACCAAGAACTTGGAGAGGGAAATGGCTGTTGCCTCTTGTAGGCAGAAACAAAGGGAATGAACAGTCTGGGCAAGACAAGATGCTCCTCCATGCAGCCCTCGTGGACCACGTCTCCCTCCTTGTACAGTGCTCTTCTCCAAGGAACTGACCGTCTTGGCAGGGACCATCACTCAGGGACTCAGTAAACCAACTCGTAAATCGACTTATGATGGAAACGCAAAAGTTGAGGCTTGTATAGTCCACCCTCTGTAGCCCAGCAGCACACAACTCTCACTAGAACAACTGCTGCATGCTCCAGGCTATTGCCTAGCATCTGACTGTCAGCGCGCATCCATCACAGCAGCTTCCCAGTGCCACCTTTCCAAACCCACAGTCGTCACCAGCAACAGACACCTAAAAGAACTTGGCACCTATAGGAGGGAAGTAAATGCAGGAGGTTTGAGTACCTTCCCCTTAGTTCTTACTTTCAGAAGTGACTTATATGCACAGCAGCTTATGAAGCATTTTAGATCCCAAGAACTCTCATTAGATTTAGAGAAACTGCTGAAAATTCAATTCTACATTTCACTGCAAATTAAGGGGCTCAGAAGTCTGCATACTCTACATAATCTTAAAAAATGGGCCTTGGGTTCCTGAGTAACTTGGCCAATTCTGAAAATTTTACCCATGACCATCGTTCATTCCCCTAAACGTTAAGCTGCAGAAACCACTCCCAAAACCAAGTCTGGGAAACAAATTTGCAGCCGCTCAGGGTAGCTCAATACTTAGCCTGTTGAGTCACCATAATGACCACAGAACGGATGGATTATATGATTTTAATAGGTCAGACACCGCTGTTTTTTCCTTTACAATCACACATCCTAAAACAACTGAGAAGTAGTTGAGATAAGTCAGACACGTGTGCCCACACTCTGTTTATTTTGAAAAGTCATCACCTCTTCTCCAGATGAATGCTGTTATATTTGCACCTGACCACGCACTGCTTCTCTTCAGTCAAGGACAGGGATTGACACATGCACGCAAACAGCCTGCCAGAATAACAGACGTATTTCTCTAAACACAGCTTTGTTGCTCCTCTATTGTACTAGCAGTTTTTTGTTGCCGAGTGAAGGAGTTAATCCTGCCCATAACTGTGCCTGTGTTTTGCAAACACAACTGAAACTAAAGAAATTACCAACATGCAGTTCTGTTTTTAAATAAATACTGACATGACATCTCCAGGTGGTTTTTCTGCTCTGCAGTTGTGGTTGTTAAGACAATAACCCTAGCAGTCTCAAACACACATGCACCCCAATGTGCTGCACACTCTACAACGGCCCATGGAGGTTACTGTTACGTTATACTCATAGAAGAGAGAAATTAATTTTCTTCCTCCTACTGACTTTCCTGACCACATGGATAATTTTTCCCCCCCACCATCGCATTTCTCATAGGACAAACTGTTACTGGGCCTTCCCTGAAAATCACTCTATGAAAAATAGTATGGAAGATAAGGGTAAAACTCCAGGAATACAGCACGTGATAAATAACACCCCAGCCCTCAAACACCACCCGCGTGATTCTGCTCTGGTCCCCGCTTCATGCTTTTTTCTTCCCTCATAACTGAGCACTAACGCCCGTTGAGTGGCCTCAGCAGTGCCAGGCAGTACACTTCTTGCTCTGTTCCTCCAAGAAAATGAAAGGTGATGCAGGACACGTGAAGTTCTGGCCACAATGCAGTCAATAGGATTTTTGGTTTACACCTTTGTAGTGCCAGGATTTCACACCGCTTTGTAGTGATATTGTATTCAAATCTGAACCGGTAGATGTTACCTTAAAACGAAATATTTTTGTCCCAACAGCAAAACCGTGCTGATGACTGTTACCTATTTTGTGAAATGTCCCGAGATGGTGGCCAACAGAGGGTTGAACAAGAGCGAGGAAGAGTTAATACACAGAGACCACAAAAGGAAGTAACGCCATGCAGTAGGCAATAAAGGATTAAAAAACACGTCCTGTGTTTAAGAGGTAACGTGACACAGCTCTGCCTCAAGAGCTCTATGGAACCGTTTCAAGTGCTCTCCTTTCACATCATATAATAACCCTACTGGCATGACCTCTTCCAAACGGGAAATGGCACAATCTACTCAATAAAAAGCTCTGTTTGTTTTCTTTTCTCTTCTCCTGGTATCGGCTGAGCGCTACACGACACCAAAAGAGAAGCCTGCCCCTGCTCTCCTTGTCTATCTCCAAAATTTCGATCCTGAAGAGGAAAGAAGCAGTGGGGCAAGACATACTGGAGAAAACAAGATGCAGAGTGTAGCTAAGGCTGGGGCTGAAAAAGAAGCAAAAAAGAAAGTTTAGTAATGAATCCAACTGGAACAGGCTCCTCTCTAAAAAGCTCAGCCTAGGATCACCGTTGGCAGTTTTTACACTCTAAGCCGGAGTGCAGGCAGCCAACAGCATCACCCAGAGAAACACGCACCCAACAAGCTGGCTGAAACAGTCATCAATGACTGCTTTAACGAACTGGCTCCACACGGTTGTACAGCGAGCGAGGTGTGTGCTCGGGCGGCAGGTGACGATGCTGCAGCTGGCCGATGGGGAGCGGGCAGCCTTCACCAACGCAGCCACTGCGTCTCGGGTGCTCTCCTGATGCCTGGCAAGCAGAGATGCTAATGAAACGGCGATAGGGTTACTCTCCAGGAGTTCACGTAAAATACTGGGTTGATGTAGGTATGAAAATGCCACCTAGCAAATTACATGAATTTGAAACATATAACTATGATAAAAACTGGAAGTTTCAGGTTCTGCGGTTCTGAGCCTGCAAGCCATTCCACACAGGCAGATCTTTGTGTCCCTGATTAACCTCAGTCAACTAACTTAAACGGGGCTGTGTCTGATTAAGGTCCACATTCGCAAGCTTCAGAAAATGCTTTGTGTAAAAATTTGGTTGCTGGCCAACCCTGATTGCTGCATGTAAGTTACGTCTGATAGGAGCAAAATGTGTCTGTGCGCGAGAATTTAGACTGAAATTTCCTTAGAGACCAGGACAGCACTATTTTCCTTGTTGCCTTTGTAGCCGTTGCCTCAGTGTAATTACCCTTTTCTTGCCAACGTCAAAGCGGAGTAGGGGAGAGGTTATTTTTCAAAAGGCAGGATAAATCCCCTCGCCTCTAACTTCTGAAGGCTTCAGTTTATGACTCACTGTGTCCACAGCGAAATGAAGTTGTGACTGCAACTCCAGGGCCGATCCAACACACGTTGAAATCAATGGGAGTCTTTCCGTTGGCTTCGATGGAAGCTGGGTCACGCCCTTAGCAGACATTATCTGCGCACATAACAAAACCACCCTCCAGTTTTGGATGGCAGAAAATACGGTCAGCCTGGAAACAGCAGGGATCTCTGAGGTCGGAGATTGCCTACAACAAAAAACTAATACGGGAAAAACCAACAGAGAGAGATGCTTCAAGTGCACCTGTCTGCACTCCGACTCTTTCTCGCACTATCAGCCCAGACGAAACTGCGTCCAGAGCAAATATTTATCAAAAATTTGAAAAGAGCAGATCTTGGCAAAAGCCAAAATCTGGCCCAGAGTGCAAAATGTACAATAATTACTCAATCTCAAAACCAAAATTTTCAGATAAAATAAACATAAGCTTCAAGAAATGAGCTCAGTACAACTTAGAAGCTGGAAAAGGCTGGCATCAGACCTTGTAGCGCTGTTTTGTGCTTGTCAAGCATGTAGGCGAACCTAGGACTTCTAAAAGAGAGGGTGAGCACAGCCAGTGTCAGACTCCATGTTGTACGTTACCAGGCCACCAACAAACAACTATAAGTTGCCTTCAACATTCCCCGTACGGCTTCTATGCGAAAACAGTAATAAAGAAAAAAGGGAGGGAAAGGTAAGCTTGAAAATGAAATTCATAAAACAGTTTTAAGAGTGTTTTGGGACTGCCAGAGAAAGGACTGAGGAAAAGCATACACTTCGGAAAGATTAAAACAAGGACTATGTGATGTTGGTAAGAAATTGATCGCTGTCAGGAAAGAAAAAGACAGGAGCAAAAAGGAATATTGATCTTTCAATAGCAGAGACCATTTAGTTTGGATGATAGAGCATTTGTAGGCTGGTCTTCACCTTGGCTTATACATCCCCAGGACTGACGCACTATTATTTGAACAATTTTTAGGTGGGAGAGGCGGAGGTACAGGCAGACCGGCTACCCTCCCACTGGCAGGTACATCTTGACACGGTGTCCGAGAGTTACTGATGCTCGGTACTCAGAAGCATCTCACTCAGGAAGACCTCTCTGGGCTGATCATTTCTCCCACCCAGCCTGCCGGGGCCTGAGCTTGGCAGGTTGAGGAGAAAAAAAGAGGCCCTTCTTCAGTCAGCTTTTTTCTACGCTTATATTTCATCAAGAAATGCACAATGACGCAGGGGTTTTGTCGGGTTACTTACGGGCTTAACAGACACATACTGTATAAATTAAGAACAGGGAGGTCCTCCGGGGCTGGGCAATGCGAATGAGTACCCTGCACCACAGGTAACAGACGCATCCTGACACCCTGCGCTGACTCGGCACTTGCGGGAACCCAGAATGAGCAGAGAACTTGTAAAACGTGACTCCGACTTGTTAACAAATGACTGGGCTTGAAAGAGACACCACCGCCACTCCCCAACATTATTCCTGCATTTGAGTGGGATCTCTTCATATTATACCTCCTTATACCCATTAGACCTCAGATTTTGGGGTGTATTTTTGGACTTACTTCCCATTCCATTTAAGAAACGAGACAGTTGGGAGAGCGGAGTATCTCCGAAGGTAAAAAGCTGACGCTGGTGATCATAAATCTCTTTATATATGTGTATATATATGTACATATACACACATGTATGTACATGTGTGTATATATGTACATATACATATATATGCACACATATATATACACATATATGTGTGTGTGTATATATTGGGTAAATCTTATGGTAGGACTGTCATTAATATAATCGAGGAAAGGGTTATACTAACCAATTTCTCTGCTGTTAGCTCGTCTAGGCTTTTTACAAACCTATGTAAAACTCTCAACATCCACAAGACGCTGAGGCAAGGAGCCCCGTAGTTCAGTTCCAGGCTGTGGGGAGCAATGCCTCCCTCTGTTTTGAACCTGCCACCTTCATTCCATGTCCTCTCATTCTCTTATGGGAAGAGACAAGCATATCTATGTGTATATAAATGTCTATGTATGTATATATACGTACATTTCCATATATATATGCATATATACATATGTACACACATATGTACACATAGACAGGTATACACATGTGTATATATACATATATATACACATGTGTACACATACATCTATAGGTGTATATACACACACATATATATACACACCTATATGTATATATACACATATGTATTATATATACATTTATACACGCATATACATATATACCTATGTACCTAAATATACATATATATACACATATATATGCGTGCATATATATACACACACGTACAGATACACATACACGGAGTATGGACACAAGTCACGTCGGTGACAGCTTTTCTACCGCCGCTCGCTTCCAGCAGCGCCCCCCCCTCCCCGCAGGGGAGGTGCCGCCCCCCCATCGCGGGGGGCCGAGGGAGACACCCCCCC